>JAQQZX010000015.1:14896473-14911026 GCA_030068355.1 Notoglanidium maculatum | reverse complement strand
GTCGGCTAGGATTAGCTCTTAGCCTCGCGCGGACCCCCGCCCGCTTGCCGCGCTTCCGCTTCCTCGCACACCGCTTTCGGTGGACCCTCCCCCGGCCCCTGGCATCAGGCGACGCCGAGGACTGGTTTCCATAGCAACCCAAGGATGCGAAGCGTTTCCAAAAGGCCCTCTCACAGGTCAATGTTCGAATATTTCTTTATATCCAGTAATGTTTCTCGTGGGTAGACATGAACACCGTTTGTTTTGGCGTCCATGTGCCGTCGGAGTTGCGCCAAAAAAAAATAAAAATAAAAAACAGAAAACACGATTATAAAAACATAAAAGCACGATTTCGGATCCGGAGGGGCCGCTGCGTGCATACTGTTGCGCCGCCGACGTCACATAAATTTGGGCACCCCAACAGAGATATTACAGCATTACTTCGTTGAGCCTCCTTTTGCAAATCTAACGGCCTCTAGACACCTCCTATAGCCTTTGATGAGTGGCTGGATCCTGGATGGAGGTATTTTAGACCATTCTTCCATATACAATCTCTCCAGTTCAGTTAAATTTGATGGCTGTCGAGCATGGACAGCCTGCTTCAAATCATCCCATAGATTTTCGATGATATTCAAGGCAGGGGACTGTGACAGACATTCCAGAACATTGTACTTCTCCCTCTGCATGAATCCGTTTGTAAATTTCGAACTTTTTTTTATGACCAAATAACTCAATTTTTGTCTCATCAGTCTAAAGCACTTTGTTCCAAAATGAATCTGGCTTGTCTAAATGAGCTTTTGCATACAACAAGTGCCTCTGTTTGTGGAGTGAGTGCAGAAAGGGCTTCTTTCTCATCACCCTGCCATACAGATGTTCTTTGTGCAAATTGCACTGAATTGTAGAACGATGTACAGATACACCATCTGCAGCAAGATGTTCTTGCAGGTCTTTGGAGGTGATCTGTGGGTTGTCTATAACCATTCTCACAATCCTCCGCATATGCCGCTCCTGTATTTTTCTTGGCCTGACAGACCTGGGTTTAACAGCAACTGTGCCCATGGCTTTCCATTTCCTGATTATATTCCTTACAGTTGAGACTGACAGTTTAAACCTCTGAGATAGCTTTTTGTAGCCTTCCCCTATACCATGATACTGAACAAGCTTTGTTTTCAGATCTTTTGAGAGTAGCTTTGAGGATCCCATGCTGTCCCTCTTCAGAGGAGAGTCAAAGAGGAGCACATCTTGCTTAAATACCTTTATTTACGTTAAATACCTTTTCTCATGATTGGACACACCTGTCTACGAAGCTCAAGGCTTTGTGAGCTAATCCAATCAATTTGGTGTTGCAAGTAATCAGTATTGAGCAGTTACATGCATTCAAATCTGGCAAAATTACAAGGTTACCCAAATTTCTGCCCAGCCAGTTTTTCATATTTGATTTAATTTAATGCTATAAATAATTAAAAAATTTAATTTAATACTGCTTCACTAAAAATCTTTGTTCGGAAAACACCCCAGTACTCATATGTTCCTAGGAAATGAAAGACATACCACTGTTATCTTTTTGTTGAAAGTAGAGTAAATTATTATGCAGACTGAGAGGGGTTCCCAAACATTTTCATATGACTGTAAGAAGAAGAAGAAGACTATTTTCACTTGGACGCTGAGAAAAAATTTAGTTCTGGTAGAATATTTTTCCACTGCATAATCACAAAGAAGAACAAGCCCACTTTATGCCATAGCCCAGTTGATGTCATTGTAAGGTCCAGTATGAAAGAGGAGCTTGAATGATCTTTCTTTCTCAATTTTATCCAGGCTGAGATCATATTATTGTTTCCTCATTAGTATATTGTCCCTGTATTATTTCACCATTGCTACCAAACAATAAAGTCGTACCATACTATGTAATTGGTGCCCTCCACCTTGTTTATGCCCCACCTACTTAATGTGACCAAGGGTTGCTTTTCTTCCTGATACGTAATGATTCTGTCATAATAATTTCTTGAAATGTTATCTGGATATTATCTTATATGTTATAGTTAGCCAGATAAAATGGCGAACTTGCAGACAACTTCAGCGAACCACTTAAAACTTGAAAGGAGTGGTTTACTATATTCTCAGGCTTTGCAAGCTGGACTGTTCTTAGCTAGACTGCAAGATGGACTTTTCTCAATTATTATTTCCTTTAATTTATATTGTAGATGATTCAAGTAACATTGGTTGATTTAAAAAGCCATTAACTCTTGGATTTATCAAGTGTGAATACATTCACTTTATTAATTAACTTTACATCTGGGCCTTTTATTTCAGTGCATGTCAATTTATTATACAGTATTTTGGCAATAGTTACTACTGGGTCTCCCATGATACTTTGTGGTTATTGATCCTGGTGTATAAATAGAAATTGTTCTAATAAAACTTCAACATTGGTGTTATAGTTTTGTCAGTTTGCAGATGTAGCATTAGGTTACAGTAGGGAAAATAGTGTGGGGGTAGGTTGTTGGTAGAAAAGGAGAAGGAAGAAAGAAACGACGTCTAGTATTGTCCCAAATGGTGTGTTGAGGTCTGTGGTCCTTACCTTATGGTCTCAATCTGTGGTGTAAAACTGAACACTTGGGAGACTACTGCAGGTCTGGTACTGAATTCCTTTGCTTTGTTTGGTATGAATAAAAACTTATTGGCTCATAGTCCTGCAGTTGTATTTTGTCCACACACACCCTGTTTACCCACATCTCTGTTTGTTGAAGGCAATCAGCCACAAAATCAAACATGGAACTTTGAGTTTGAATTATTTTTTATTTAGTTGCTTCAAAATCAATAGCAACATTGTTTTCTAACATTAAATATTTAGTTTAAAATGCTCAAAACTTTTTTTTCTTATGTTTGACTCAATTATGAATAAAAAGTTTGAATTTCACAAGCTAAAAATGTGTGTAGTCTCCCTGAATTATTAAAGCGCTATGCAATTAAAGTGTTGCTGTAACTAATCCTATTCTTCTAAACATCTGACTTAAATTTTAAGTTTATAAACATGTAAGGCATTCGTTCACTCATTCATTCGTTCGTTCGTTTGTTCATTCGTTCATCAGTAACCACTTTATCCTGGTCAGGGTCATTTGCATGATTTAAGGCAATTAGTTTTTGAGGGTTTTTTAATTGTATTTGAATTTATAGTGCATAAACAGTACATGATAGTTGAATATAAATTCTAGTAGCAGAGAATTAGAAATACAAAAACATTCTGTGAAAATACACACTTTGCACTTCTCTGTTACCTCTTTGTGTTCTTTGATAACATGGTTGTTCAAAAATGAACTTGTTCTCCCCCTCCGTGGCACAGCTGTCATTCCTGAAGGATAATTTTCTACAAAATATTAAATAAAAATATAACCTTTGCTGTGATAATTGACTTGTATTATGAAAGATGGCTTGTACTTGGTGAATGTCTTACTACTTTGGCTAGAGTGCTCTTATTTATCTGATTAAGTGTTTGATTCTAATCATGCTTACCTGAATTAAAATAAATTAAATAAACAGAACATTGCATCAATTTATGTGTTCACACACGCACATTCACAGACACCAACACATGATCATCATCATCATCACTAAATCACATGCACTGAAAACTCTAATGCTTGTCAGCCAGTGCTGAGGACAGCCCATCTTTACTCTGTAATGAAGCAAGGATGAGAATAATGAGCGTTCTGCTAAAAGAGGGTGGGGCAGACAAAGAGAGAGACAGACAAAAAGACAGAGAGACCAAGTACAATTGGTATATATATATTGAGAGATGGGGGAGAGTGAGACAGTGTAAATGATATACATTAAATGTCAGGAGGTTGCAAAATGTATGAGAAGCAGGAGAAAAAAGCGGGGATGGAATATACAGTACAAGATAGATGACAAAACATGTTTTGAAAAACACAGCTGTACAAAGTGAATTTACTGTTTATGATCTTTTTGTTATTATAATAAACCCATCCAGCAAAGTCTAATTACAGTTTATTCAGCATACTGAATTTCTCTTTGCAGTCTGGACAAGCAACTCCCTCAGTTCCGCTGTGAGTGCCTCTCTCTGTGCCAATAATGACAGCACATCAGAAAAAAACAGCACCAATGCCACCATCTCATTCAGAATAACGATACGCACAGATGTATTGTTGCTTCACCTAATAGCACAACCCACTTTCAAGCTTCCTGGATTGGAAAGCAAGACCAGCATCGGGTGCCATTTATTTTCCCATTCCACCCCATGGGAAACATGCTGTTTCAGTAAAGCATGCGAGAAATTGCATGTGTCGGATCATGTTTTTTCCGTCCTTGAATAGACTTTCATTCCTAATCCAAAAGCTCATTATAGAACAAGTGAATTGCCATCTTTTGCATCTACAAGAAATAAGGCATGGCAGTTGCTTAAAATATTATATTTGATATAATATAAAAATATAATATAATATAAAATATATATAATTATATAATATATAAAATATATAATATAATATAAAAAGTGGGAATAAGAAATTGAGATAGTAAAGAAAGTTAATGCTTATAGGAAACTCACCAACAGTTTTTTTCTTCATTATACATAGATTCTTGGCTCTTTTTTCTTAAATAGCAGAGATTAGTGTTACTGAAATTTGTTTTCTCATATCATCCACCCTTTAAGACATATAATTCATAATTTGTTGCCTTCAGATGGAATCTTTAAAGATTAATATTGCCATGAGAGATGGAAACAAATGGTTGATTTGGGTTTCCTCCTATTGGCCAACATAAGAGATTCAGCTATAGGGATTAATTTTTTTCTTCTCTAAAGGAAGCCATAATGATCTAAATGTGTGGGCCATTGTCTAGGATCAGTCACCATACAAACCATGGGGTCTGCTCACAGCCACCTGGAACAATATATGTGACAGAAAATGACTGTAATTGCAGCATATGCCTCCGTCATGACAGATAAATTAGCTACTGTCTGCATGCTGAGCAAAGAAGCCTTCCTTTTTAGCTGTGACACCACAGCAAAATGCCCTCTGTTTGCATTTTTATTCTATGTAATAAATCACAGAACTAACACATGTCAACCAGAGCAAATATGGAAAATATGCCAGTAAGGAAAAATAGACTCATTTGGAGTTTATCTTTGATGAATAGCAATGCTTGTAGCCTTTCAGGTAAGAAGATAAAGATTATTGGGCCTTAGTCTCATAAAGAATAAAACACAATGGGACATGGTGCCTTATAGTCACTTTTAATGTTGTAGAATGTCTGCAAAACAAATTACTTTTTGTTATTACCTGCATAGCCACTATATAAATTCATCCCATTTTCTCTTGATCTTAATAAGACAAACTATGTAGCTTCTTACTGATCAATGTTCTCCATCTTGTCCTCCATCCTTAGACAAGGCATCAACACTGGAGACTCCTTCTTAAAATGCTAAATAAACTCCTTACAGAATAATATCAACAATTATACTGCTAAATAACAGCATGTTTTTTTTTCTCCCCAGTTTGGTCACCTGCCAATTCCTCTCCACCAGCCAGATTTTCAAAATTATGTGACAGGTACCAACCAAGTACACTAACACATGCTTCCTCCAAGACATGTGTAGCCAGCCAACCGCATATTTTCAAACTACCGCGTCACTGAGCAGCATAACACAATTGAAGAAAAGCGATATTAACATAAGCGAGCGATGTTAACATAAACCTGTCTTTTATACTGTTTTATTGCATCCCCACTATTGTCAGAGTGACTGTTCAATAGCATTGGGGTATAATTAGCTTTACAGAAGAAGAATACCAGGCATAATATACTATGCATATTAGATACCCTTATTGTTTGTTTTCTTCTTATCCTGGTAAATATAAATATAGATATTTTCTATACACTGTATACACCGATCAGCCATAACATTAAAACCATTTGCCTAATATTGTGTAGGTCACCTTGTGGCAGCAAAACATTTCTGACCCATTAAGGCACAGACTCCACAAGACCTCTGAAGGTGTGCTGTGGTATTTGTCAGCAAGATGTTAAGTCCTGTAAATTGTGAGGTGGGGCCTCCCTGGATTGGACATGTTTGTCCAGCACATCCCACAGATTGAGATCTGGGGAATTTGGAGGCCAAGTCAACACCTTGAACTCTCAAGCCAAGATGTTGTTCTCAATGTCATGTTCCTCAAACCATTCTTGAACAATTTTTTCAGTTTGGCAGAGCACATTATCCTGCTGAAAGAGGCCACTGCCATCAGGGAATACAGTTACCATCAAGGTGTGTATTTGGTCAGCAACAATGTTTAGGCAAGTGGTACGTGTCAAAATAACAACCACATGAATTTCATGACCCAAGTTTCCCATCAAAACATTGCCCAGAGCATCACACTGCCTCATCCAGCTTGTCTTCTTCCCATAGTGCTTGTAAAAGGAAGCATAAATCATCAGACCAGGCCACCTTCTTTCATTGCTCCATGGTCCAGTTCTGATGCTCACATGCCCATTGTAGGTGCTTTTGGTGGTGGACAGGGGTCAGCATGGGCACTCTGGCGGGTCTGTACTTTCGCATCCCCATACTTAGCAAACAGTGATGCTATATGTGTTCTTACACCTTTCTGTCATAGCTAGCATTTACATTTTCAGCTATTTGTGATACAGTAGCTTTTCTGTGGGATCAGATCCTGCTTCCAACACATCAGCTTCAAGAACAGACTGTTCACCTGCTGCCTCACTTCCCAGTCCCAATCCCAGCACTTGACATGTGCCATTATAATGAGTTAATCAATGTTATTCATTTCACTTGACAGTTTTAATGTTATGGCTTATCGCTTTATATTTTTAAAGGAAATGACAAAAGCATGCAGACTGGCTGTCAACATGTATTTGTTATATCATGACATGGTGTTGGTTGGAATTGATGTAATTTCTGTAAGGAAAATTCTACTACATGATTTCTGCAGAACTTTTGGTTAGCATAATAATATTTACAATTCTATTCATTTGTACAGAAACATCATGGGTCCACAGTAAAGCTAGCTTAGTGCCACTTTATTACCCAGACATAATTAACAATTCTCTTCCACTTTATAACAAAACAATTTCTAAAATTGGCACAGCACTTAAGGTATGAATTAGCTGATGACCACCTTGGCCAGCCAAAAATAATCTTGATTGATGTGTCCTGCAATTAAGGCAGCGATCCTCTGAAGCCCCCCACTTACCATGCTTGATTCAGGCCCTCGCACAGTGGGAGCAGTCCCCACGGCCTCCATTACAGTTCTGAGTCTGGATTCTCTTAATAGGGCTATCAGTAATTATGGGATGTCAGACACAGTTAGTGGGTAATCAGTTTCCACTGATTGAGCTGCAACATTAGCAATTGGAGTGCTAGGGTTCGGAGGGGTGCACTCTGATGTCTGCCCCAGTCAGATTATCTTTTGAGTATTGCTTTACTGTTATGATACCACCAGTCAATATATAATTCTCATAAGTTGTTGAATAGGACAAGACAAAAAAGTTCCCTGTTTTTCCTAGTAAGCAAACTTGGAATTGGAAATGGAGTACAATATTAAGGTAACTTGGAGTTACATCATTTCTCTCTCTCTCTCTCTGTGTGTGTGTGTGTGTGTGTTTGTGTTTAAAGAAGCCATATATTTCACATCACATCCATTATCACACTATCACTGTCAGGCATATTTAGATGCTATTTAGATGCTTAGTGTTGCAATTGGATGCACACATGTATTAACATGTTAATCTCCAGGGCAGCTTGACTGTACCTGGCTGATTTTTACAGTCATTCATTATGTATTCACTTGATAAGAGCAGGTGTTTAATTTGCAAAGACTCACCTCATCTACTAGCAAGATAGCAGAAAGAAAACTGAAATGCACAGTGAGGAAAGGTGGGAAGATATTAAGCATAGATTGATACAGAATGGGATGCATTTAGGTAATTAATTCTGAAGCGCTATACTAATCTTGTCATCTGAATTTCTAATGAATTCTGTGCATTAACAAGATGCAGCTGCTCATAAACCATATTCAGAATGGCTCTTGTACCACATTTATAAGTACATGGATAATTAGAAAATGTGTGTTTGCAGGTTTTCTACAGTAAATTTCATCATTTAAATCAGTGAACAAAGATGCAAAAACATATTATACTACTAGTAGTAATAAATAATAATAATAATAATAATAATAATAATAATAATAATAGGTCCAATTCACATTCACCACTGAATTTTTCACTTAATTAAATTTTTAACTTAATAATTTAATGGAATGCAGTGTTGATTTACATAATATTATCAGTTGGAGTGTTGATAACAGGAACCAGTTTTTATATTACATTGAAATTAAATTGTCCTTGGCTGGTATGTAAAAACTATATGGCATTGAGCTGTTATTTGACTGATAGCTGGTTTTGAGAATCAAAAACAGAGAACTTAAGCATACTGTTTCAAAATATGGTGGTATGGTATCCAACTGCAAACAGGAGCCTCATCTTACATGGCTAACATGGCGGGAGACAATTGGGATCTTGGTCCACTCCTACATGCAGAACATTTTAAGCTTCTTTACATTTATTCTTGGTCATGTGGACTTCCCTCTTCCATTAAGTTTGAGTTCGTAAAAATGAGTTTGTCATTGGTTTGGAAGCATACTTGGCACATTATCTTTTTTGAATGCTCTGTCTATTGCCAAAACTGAACCTTCTGTTCATGAGTAGAATTCATTATGCCATCAGTCTGAAAAAGAGTGAACCACCAGCCACAAAACTGCTCCACAGTATCAGTGATCCACCACCATATATTAAATTGAATATCAGGTGTTTTTCCTTATACAGTCCCCTTTTGTTGCCAAATATGATGAGGGGTGAGTAAGAACAAATAGGTTTTATTTTGGTCTCATGTGGCCACAACACATGATGCCAATTCTAGTTCTAATGATGATTGGTAATGTTCAGGAAAGGATACCATGAAGGGGTTCTTTCTTCAAAACTTTCAATTAGCTTATTGTTGGGGGGGGGAGGGTTCAGGTTTGTAAAACATTTTGTTGTGTTCATAATTGTGCTTTATTGTATTTTTAATTGCTTATGTGTATGCATTATTAGTATTAGTATTATTAGTATTGTTATGTATGTGTATTACCTGGTTTGTGCAAATCAAGGATGATGAATGAATGAAATGAATGAAAATTTTTAATATTTAATATTTAATAAAAGTAGTTGTAAGTAGTCTAGCATAAAAACATAAACAGTTATTGTTTGAGCAGAAATTACTAATTTCAATGTAATTGAATAAAAATTAAAAATAAAAATTAAAAAATGAAATTCTACTAACTAGATGAACTTCAGAAGCATGTAGCATCCACAACTGGTGAAGGACTTTTGCCTGAAACATACTGAGGTCTCTATGTAATCTCACTGTGTGTGTGTGTGTGTGTGTGTGTGTGTGTGTGTGTGTGTGTGTGTGTGTGTTTTAGGGGGATGTTTGGCAGTAAAAGAAAAGAGTAAGCACACCCTCCACAGTGAACTATCTTGTTTGGCAATGGAACCATCTGTGCATTAGCCACATGCTGGGAGCTGTAGTAATGACACCAGCAGCCTATCATTAATGAAGACTGAGACAGACACAAAGAGAGCAGTCAGTGATTTTTATGTTGAATGCTTTAGCAGAGGAAATCAATATATTCTCCCAGAACACCAGTAGACACTGGGCTGTGGGTCATACAGAAAGAGGGGAATATTTCAATTAATCTAGCACTAACGCCAGATGAGGTAACTCCTCTTTTCCTTGCTGCCTGATAAAGAAAAATATGATTCATTTATCTATGCTCCTACCCTCACCTATGGTCATGAGCTATGGATAGTGACCGAAAGAACGAGATCGCGAATACAAGTGGCTGAAATGAGTTTCCTCCGCAGGGTGTCTGGGCTTTCCCTTAAAGATAGGGTGAGAAGCTCAGTCATCCGTGAAGGGCTCAGAGTAGAGCCACTGCTCCTCCGCATCGAGAGGAGTCAGATGAGGTGGCTTGGGCATCTGGTTAGGATGCCTCCTGGACGCTTCCCTGGTGAGGTGTTCCGGGCACGTCTAACCGGGAGGAGGCCCCAGGGAAGACCCAGGAAACGCTGGAGGGACTATATCTCTCGGCTGGCCTGGCATTCCACCGGATGAGCTAGAAGAAGTGGCCGGTGAGAGGGAAGTCTGGGTCTCTTTGCTTAAGCTGCTGCCTCCGTGACCCGATCTCGGATAAGCGGAAGAGGATGGATGGATGGATGGATGATTCATTGGCCCTTTCCTCTATGGTGGATTCATGTCTCACATATACAGATAAAATCTTTAATACAGGCAATTAAAGAGAAATAGCAGAGAGCACAAGCACAAATTGAATTTACAATATGCCAATAATCACCTGTCAAAATAATTATTAAAAAAACCTGAAGCATCTGTTGTGCAGCTTTCTTCCTATTTTGCCAGAGCAACAACACCCCTATGTTGCAGACAGTACTAGAACTCATCGTGTAAATATGAAGAATACAAACAAAGAATGGCAGTGAGTGAGTGGGTGAGTGAGTGACACCACCTGTCTACATAAATTTCTCCACATGTTCTGACATTAGCCTCTGGTAGGAGGCCACAACAACATATTTTTAAACCTGGCTCAAGGAGGAAAGATGCTGGACTCTTAAAAATCAATTCAGTCAGGAACAGAAATGGGATTCTAGTGAATCTGTGCCTTGATTACTCTGTAGATTAGAGCATGCATTTCGGCGACCTAATCAATAGCAATCTATAAAAATGAGCAGTCAAATGCACTTATATGCATCAGCACAGAGGAAAATGCTGTACTGAGCTGAAAAAGGTGCTCTTAAATCTTAATGGAATGAAAAACACTGAGTGTTTGTAGGTTCCATTAAAAGAATTGTAACAGATTTATTCTTATTTTAGGTTTGAGAAATCATGTAGCATTGAAGTCTCACATAGGGAATAAAACAATGTGTTCTGCATGGGTTAATTAACCATAATATTGTCCCTTGATTGACAGACCTTTTATTTGTAGTAAGAAAATACTGTCCACTGTGTCACTGTCCACTTTATTATGAACACCTGTACTTTCATGCAGTTATCTAATCAGTCAATCATTTGGCAGTAGCACAATGCAAAAAAAAAAAGATACAGATACAGAGCTTTGTCAAGTTTGCAAGGTTTGGCTGGACACATGCGCAGGTAAGGAGACGGCGTAGTAAAACTCATAGTGTTTATTATAATTACACACACACACACACACACACACACACACACACACACACACACACACACACAGGCAGAGGTACAGAAATGGCAGGCAAAAGAGTTATCCAAAGACAGACTTGGGTGGAGAGATCGGCAAACAGAATATCACAGAAGATCCAAAAACAATAATCAAAAACTCAAAGCAGAGTCCAACACATGAGAAATCAACTACGGGAAAAAGGCTTGGCAATAGCGTTCACGAGAGCTAGACTAATGCTTCGTGCCGAGAAAGAGAAGCAGAGTCCTTTTAAAAACGGGCATAGTTGTTCTCGGACTGGATGCACCGGCATCTAATTACTGGTCATGTGATCATGAGCCCGGGAGCATGTGCTAATGGGAACAGAAGTCCTCCGTCGCTCAAGCCACAATGCAGAAATCCGCGCGACGGAGATGTCAGAAGTTCACATCTGCCACGAGGAGTTGATCCTGACAAGCTTCAGTTAATGTTCACTTTAAACATTGGAATGAACAAAATGTGTGATCTATGAAATTTTGATTGTGGTATGGATGTTCATAAAAGAAAAGCTGGGTTGAGTATTTCATAAACTGCTGATCTCCTGGGAATTTCACATTCAACAGTCTGTAGTGTTGTCACATTGAGTGATCAACAGTTCTGTGGGTGGAAATACCTTGTTAATAAGAGAGGTCAGAGGAAAATGGCCAGATTGGTTCAAGCTGACAGCGAGGAATAATCACTCTTTACAACATAGTGAGCAGAAAAGCATCTCAACATGCACAAATGTTGAACACTGAGGTGGATGGGCTATGACAGCAGAAGCAGTACTACTCCTGTCAGCCAAGAACAGGAATCTGAGGCTATCATGGGCATGATTGCATGAATATGCAGATGAGTGTATAGTTTTAGCTTGATGTATTTAATGAAGATAAACATAGTGTTATTTTACAAACATATTAGTAATCAATATTATGGTGATTATCTACCTATTTACAATTTTTTTAATGAGGACATTTCCGGACATCTCTTGAGCCTCTCAGGTTAAGCGAAGCTGGATGGCAATTCTTTGCCTTAACACTAGCCCCAGAATGTGAGGCTAAACAGCTGGAGACACCAGCTGCCATGGGTAAGTAACGTAACTTCCCATGCCATGAAACCTGCCATGAGTAAGCAACTGACACACTGTCAGTAAGCAGTGCAGGCTCACCATAATGTGAAAGAAGATCTTGGGGGATCAGGGGATCTTGTCTGATAAATTGACCTCATAACTGAGGAAAGAAACACCCACCAATAGCTGTTGCTCACTTTCAGTGAAAGAAGTATTTTAATGGCTATAAAGTCTGTAGCAGGGCAGTTAGGGGCCATAGCCATGTATTCAATTTATTAGCTTTAGTTACAGAGTAAAGAGCCAAGAGAAAATAAATAGTCCATGGCATGTATAGTATTAAAGAAGATGTACTGTATGTAAGTGTAGAATAAGAGAAAATAAGAGTGGGAGCTAGAACATGTTTGTGGAGATGTATTGTGGCTGCCATTCAACTGTCTTCTGTGTGTTTTGCCTATGTGTCGGCAATCCTGCAGTGCTTGATTAACAGTAGAGATGGATTGTGTGTGTTTGTGTGTGTAGGTGGGCAGATGGGTGCCTGATTGGGTGAGATAGAGAGAGAGAGAGAGAGAGAGAGAGAGAGAGAGAGAGAGAGAGTGAGCAATGAAAGGATATAAAGATCGTTGTTTGCTTAGCAGTCTTTGCTCAACACCAGGCCATGTGTAAGATATATATTGTAGATAATTATGCTATTAAAAGGATAAATGTAAAATCATATTTTTTGTGTTGAAATGAATAAAATACTATATAAATAAATTTTTTTTAAACCAAATATGTAAGTTTTTTCTGCCTCCACAGATAATAAATTTGTTACAGTTCAGTTAGTACACTTGCAACTAAACATCTTCAAAGTATTGAAGTCAGGCCATTTGCATTTATGTGATAAAACACTATCATATATGAATGGAATGTTACTACACTTGCAGGAGAAAGATAGATAAATAGAGAGTGAGAGAGAGAGAAAGAGAGTCATGCTGACCCAGCCAGATGTGCTGAACAGAAAGATGAATCTGGGTGCACGCTCCATCAACCAATCACAATCCATCACACAGCATCCATTTTAATGAAAGGTATTCAGTGGGAGAAGAGAAACCCCTTATAGGGCAAAAATATTCCCTTATCAGCAAGATGAATAAAAAAAGATTCATATTAGAAAAAGAGTGAAATAGTTGAATAACTTTAAAGTTGAATAAATTTAAAAGTGAAGTGTTGGTGTCAGTAGGAATACAAAGTATGACAAGTGACAAATTAAAGGAAAAACCAACATAAGATGTCTTAGTAAGGTGATGGCCCATCAAACTGTTCTTGCTGACAGCCGGATCACATTCTGCATTGACATTTTCAATCACTTGAACAGTCGCTCTTCTGTTTTTCCTTACAGATCATGCTAATGCATAATAATTACTGTCACTGAATGTGAGAATTTAACGATAACCCTCTTTACTCACAGATTTCTTACATATCAAAATGCATATGATAAAATGAATCATTGTTCCTATTGACACATGAGCCAGTTGAGCAGTCTTTATGGCTGGAGCGCTATCTATATAATAATGAACCTTCCTTCAAAGTCATGTAGATTTTTTCATCTTTTTCCCATCTTGCCCCAAAATGGAGGTCAAGTGGATATGCTCAGCATTTTTTATACATGACCTTGAACATGGTAGGATGTTAACTGAATAATTGTATCATGGAGTACACCTGTCTGGAGGATTCAGGGTTTTTGTCACTCAACTGTATTCTACATAAAATTTTACTTGAGGTCATTCAAGATCTTAAAGAAAAACCAGTGCACAAAGAACAGTTATTTTCTTTTGCTGTGTTTGGAATTATATAATATTTGGTGGCTTTTTGGTAAGGCAGTGGGTCAAGAACACACACACACACACACACACACACATTTGTATATATATATACACAGTATATACAGGGCATCCGGAAAGTATTCACAGCGCATCACTTATTCCAAAATGGATTAAATTCATTTTTTTCCTCAGAATTCAACACACAACACCCCATAAGGACAATGTGAAAAAGTTTACTTGAGGATTTTTGCAAATTTATTAAAAATAAAAAAACTGAGAAAGCACATGTACATAGGTATTCACAGCCTTTGCTCAATACTTTGTCAATGCACCTTTGGAAGCAATTACAGCCTCAAGTCTTTTTGAATATGATGCCACAAGCTTGGCACACCTATCCTTGGCCAGTTTC
>JAQQZX010000015.1:14867711-14878899 GCA_030068355.1 Notoglanidium maculatum | reverse complement strand
GTATAAGTTTATATTCAGAATTGATATACTTTTGTGAAGCTGCTTTGAGACAATGTCTGTTGTTAAAAGCGCTATACGAATAAAATTTAATTGAATTGAATAGTGGCCGAAAATGAGGCAACCACTCATGAGCCCCCTCAAGTAGCCGAGAACGTGGCTACTGCTCCTGAGCCCCCTCTAGTGGCCGAGAACGAGGCAACCGCTCCTGAGCCCCCTCTAGTGACCGAGAACGAGGCAACCGCTCCTGAGCCCCCTCTAGTGGCCGAGAACGAGACAACCGCTCCTGAGCCCCCTCAAGTGGCCGAGAACAAGACAACCACTCCTGAACCCCCTCAAGTGGCCGAGAAAGAGCCCACCACTCCTGTTCCTGGCTTTAAGGATTATGTCATCGCTCCTCCACCTGGCTTCGAGGATTAGGTCGTCGTTCCTCCACCAGGCTTTGAGAATAATGCAGCGTCCATGTCCATGTCAGAATCCATGCCCGTATCCATGCCCGTGTACATGCCCAAAGCCATGCCCGAAGCCATGCTCAAGTCCATGCGAGAGTTAAAGTCCATGACTGTGTCCCTGTTCATGTCTGAGTCCAAGCCAGAGTCTAAGCTCGAATCCACACCAGGGTCCAGGTCCAAGCCAGCTCAAGTCCAAGTCACAGAACCAGTTCCATGTCAAGATACAGAACCAGTTCCAAAGCCTGTTCCTATTCCATTCAACACTAAGGAACCAGTTCCAATCCACACTTCTGAACCAGTTCCAATCCAAGTTCCAAAGTCTGTTCCCGTACACATCACAGAGCCTGTTCCAGTACACGTCACAGAGCCTGTTCCAGTACACGTGATAGAGCCTGTTCCAGTACACGTGATAGAGCCTGTTCCAGTACACGTGACAGAGCCTGTTCCAGTACATGTCACAGAGCCTGTTCCTGTCCCAGTCACAGAGCCTGTTACAGTCAAGGATCCAGTTCCTGTTCCAGTCACAGAACCCGCTCCAGTTCCAGTCACAGTCACGGAACCTGCTCCAGTTACAGTCAAGTATCCTGTTCCAGTCCCTGTTCCAGTCACGGTTATAGTTCAAGCCACGGAGCCAGTTCCTGTCACAGACACCGCTCAAGTCACAGAGCCCATTCCTGCCACAGCTCGTCACAGAGCTCATTCCTGTCCCAGATGCAGCTCAAGATACAGAACCTGCTCCTGTTCCAGTCACACTCCCAGCCCAAGCCACAGAGCCTGCTCCAGTTCCAGTCACACTCACAGCCCAAGTCACAGAGCCTGCTCCTGTTCCACTCACAGCCACAGAACACATCCTGGTTCCTGTGTCTCCAGTTGGGCCAGATCCTATGCCTGAGTTTCTGCCTGAGTTCCTGCCCATGCCCTCATTGAGGAAAAAGTTCCGCGTGGAGTCTAGTTATACACCTACGAGCCCAGGCCCCCCGCGGAACAACCTTGCTGGGAGCTCCGGGGCGAGCACCTTTGGGCCTGGATCTGTCACAAATTTGCCCCTTGCTGTAAGCGCGGCATGCATTATGGTCTCGGCCACGTGCGCTGTACTTTCGTTTTCTCTGTCGTGCTTGCCGCGGAGGCGCACACTTCTGCATTGTGGCGCGAGCAACGGAGGACTACAGTTCCCATGAGCAATTGCTCCCAGGCTCACCATGTGACCAGTAATTGGATGCAGGTGCATCCAATCTAAGGATAGTCAAGCCCGTTTTAAAAGTTCTCTGTTTCTCTGTGTCAGTGCAAAGCATTAGTTTAGCCCTGCGTGCTATTGACGAGCCTTTTGTTTCCCATGTTTGCTTTATGGTGGTTTGGACTCTTTTCTTAACTTTTCTGTGTTTAGGATTATTGTTTTTTGACTAATCTCTGATACTCTGTTTGCCGATCACTCAACCCCAGCCTGTCTTTGGATTGCTCTTTTGCCTGCCGATTTTTGTACCTCTGCCTCTGTGTGCCATAGTGTGTAAAAATAAACACTTTGGATTTCACTATGCCATCTCCTGTCCTGCACATGTGTCCAGCGATACCCCGACGACATAACAGAAAATATAAAAACAAATCATGACTTAGTCGTGATTTTAATGAATTTGAGCACAAACAGCCAGAAAACATTATCTTGTAAAATATTTATTTAGGTCATAAAACAAAGCAAAGCTTTGTTTTCATAATACTGTTTTAACAATACTGTTTTTATAATAATGTAGAAGAATTTAATAGCCATTTAAAAAGCTTTTTTTTCATGTGGATAAATACTAAAATGCTTTAGTTGGTTTGATTCAGTTAATAGCTTTTTAGCTTTTGAATTACTTTTCAGGGTGGCACAGTGGTGCAGTTGTTAGCACTGTCACATCACATCAAGAAAGTTCTAGATTTGAACTTGCCATGCTGACTGGGGCCTTTCTGTGCAGCGTTTGCTTGTTCTTCCTGTGCCTGCTTGGGCTTGCTCAGGGTACTCTGGTTTCCTCCCACAGCCAAAAGATATCCAGATTAGGTCAAATGGCAACTCTAAATAGCCCATGGGTGTGAATGTGAGTGTGAATGGATGTTCAACTCTGTATCAGCCCTGCTATAGTATGGCAACTTGCCCAGAGTGTACCACCCTGCTCCAGCATTGTCATGTACCTTATTGGTGGCACTGGGGACTTCCTATTAGAGCAAAAAATAAACACAATAGAAGCATGACTTAGAAGCATGGCACATGTCTGTATGTGCTACACTATCAGCGTTCACCCTAATAGTTAGTTCAACAGCCAAACTTTTACTTTCTTTAGTTTTCAATTCCTCTTTTCAATCACCACGTCTACAAACAGTGTTCAGCCATGCAGTCAAGGGCCATCAATGGGTTTCTTTACTTGCACTCTATAAAGGTTTCTGTATTTGCTTTTAATTTGTATCGATCTTTCTCCAAGGCTTCAATTTTACTGATGTCAAAAAGGTGAGAGAGTATAACAATATACAATGTTTTCTCTCCAATCTTATCAGGCAGGAAATGAAAAGCAAATTGTACCTTTGTGCTATGCCTTGCAGCTCCACAGCTGGTCTGGTCTTTGCCGGATAGAACAAAATTGAAAAGGTCATGAGATCACCTCGTTGGACAATGACAGGCTTCTCCTTCCTCTCTTTGGGGACTTTAAAAGTGTCAGCAAAATAAGGCAGGAAATCAGCCACTGCTGTTTTTTTGGTCAGATGAGGTAGGGACACTTGTATTTGCCAGAATACCTGGGAAAAACAAGAGAATCACTGAGTGTTGACCTTGGATTGAGCTTCAGCCACTGGATCTTTTGTTTCCTATGCTGAATGAGGATTGTAGATCCAGACAAAACAAATCAATAGTCAAGCAATGAAAAGATGATTGGGCACAATATGATATGAGACTCCATTCTCTAATATATAGCCAGTTTTTTGTAGTTTGTGTGTTTCATGTGGACAGTTATAGTATTCTTATCAGACTACAATATTTTTTCTATCTCAAGGCACTTTCTATCAAAAGTCTGCATTTTGATGATTGTATCTATGCTGTTATTTCTAATATATTATATATTATATAGAATAATGCACATACATACATAGAAGATTAAGTAAATGAGTTTCGAGTAGAATGTATTTTACCTGAAACTGCCTGTTGTTCTGTTGTGCTTGTTCTAAGATTTTTCCAGTTAATATTTTCTAGGCATGATGTTGTTCACCTGTGGGTGAGGCCTGGCAAAGTTTCAATCATACAGCCCATGTTTTAAATTAAATTTAATTAAATTAATTAAAGAAGCTATCCACATGTGATACCCTCATTATTGACCATATCACTCCTATCTTGAAGAACGTACACTTCACAGGTCAATGCAGACATATGTCCCACACACAAACTTTAACTATGAGGACGGACATTTAACCAGACCTGGGGAGTAACAGAATACATGGAATGATGTTAAGTAATTGGGAAACAAAAAAAGGCAACTGTATTCTGTTAGTTACAGAAAAAAAAGCTATAATCATATTACCGATACAATTAGTAAAAATGGGAATTATTGATAGGATTATATATTATGAAATCCATAAGGGCTGCAACAGCTAAGCAAAAAAATCAATAAAAATCAATAATAAAAATAATTACCAAAAATGTAATTATTAGTTGAGCTGCGTTATGAAGAACACTTCACACCTGCTACGTCACTTCAAAAAAAGAATTTGGATGAAATAGAGGAGCAGAAACATCAGTAGGACTTTCTCTACAGTAAGGAAACTCTTTACTGGCCTCATGACTTAACTTGTGTTTAATGTGAGTAAAATTATCATTAGTTTGTGGGAATGGGAGGAGAAGCGTGATGTTCCTGCTAGAATTGTCCAGAACAGCTTTGTTATATTTTGCTAAGCAGCAGCTAGCAAAGCTATCTGAATCAATTATCTTAAAAAAAAAGGTAAAAAGTTAAACTAGCCTATTTTCCCAAACCTGCTTTTGGTTCACAAGTCGATCCCTAAATGAGTCGATTCACTAACCTCGGGAATTGAAAACTAAGAGTTAAATGCAAATCTTTGGAGTCCACACACTGAATATGATTTGCCTCATGCACGCACACAGCAAGCAAAATGAACTTAGCATGGGAGAGTTTCAGTGAGCGAAACAGACGGCAAATGTTTATTTTTATCTTCATTTTGAATTTGTCTGTTGGAAATTTTAACAAATCATGGCTTGGAATGCAGACACACAGCTGCAAACATTGTGGTAAGTGATTAAAAAGTAATAAGCAGTAAACGATCTAGGCTACATACCATCACCATGAGTCAGTCTGAGTGTATATTCAGTACCCTTCATATATAATGCTTATACTGAATGAATATTACTATTCATTTGGTCAACATGAGCACTTGATAATATGTCTCATGCTGTGACAGATTATCTGATAAATGACACTAATGTTGTAATTAGTGAACTGCTTTTTAATTATGCCCAGTTAAGAAAAGTTCTGTAGTAGTGCTGATTAAAATGCTGCAAATAAATATTTTAAATAAATATCTTTTGTATATAACATTTAAAAAATATAATCTGAAAAATCAAATAAAAATAATCAAATAAAAAATTATTATCTAAAAAAAATAATAATAATTTGGTAGTTGCAGCCCTAAATAAGAACAATATACTATATCTACATGGGCACACAACATTTCACAAGTCTCACACCACCACTCTGGTCTCGGGTGAAATCATTAGCTAATCTTCCAGTCACTAATTCATTATCATGGCCTGTAGTGAAAATGTGTTCACTGGGAGGAAATTCCACCATTATTTTGTCTTTAAAGTAGAAAAGGGGAACAACATCAGAGTATGCTGCAAATTATGCCCTCCAGCTGAGAAAATGCTGTCATCATCCATATATTTGGTATTGAGGTGATCCAAAAGTAATGGAAAGTTATCAGTTACATTACTTTACTTTTGTGGCAATTAGATTAAGTTACTGATTACATTGTTTAGCAGGTAATTAGTAACTCTATCAGAATACATTTTTAAAGTAACCCACCCAACCCAGCATACAACACAGGATAGACACAGACCAACATACAAAACAGCATAAACCCCATGTTTTGCAAGATCCTGACATGTTCACACACAAAGCTACACAAAATACACTTATACGAAAAGTATGAAGACACTTGTAATTTGCACACACATATCTATCACTCCCAATTTAGCTCTAGCATTTACTATTTTTCTGCTTTTTCAGATAAATTAGTTATCAGACTGAATGTGGATAAAATTCCCCTACAGAAAAGCCAATGCACTGAAGGTGAAAGGATGCTGAAGATGCATTTGCAGTTACCTTTGCTTTGCTCCAACTTTGACCTTTTTGGAATTTGTAAACCTTGGTCTTGTGAGCAGTGCAAAACAAAATAGTGAGTATTTTGCATTGCTGTGATGATAAACAGGTTGTAAAAGCGCAGAGTAATACGTATATGCATGCTTTGTCAGTATAAAATGTAAAGACCAAGTCAGCAATATATATTATATACTATGGATTTTCTTGTCATCAATGGCAGCATCTCTGTCAATGAACAAAAACCTGACATATAGCATTTGCTACAAACTAGGATGAATAAACTTTTATTAACAAGAATACAAATAGCTCTGTATTTAGACATTCTCTTAAAAGAAAAATATTTAAAATTCTGCTCTTTTTCCTTCCCCCTCACTTTCTTCACATGGTCCAATCACTCTGCTATTCTCCTAGCCTAATGTTTGAATTACTAGCTTAAATGACAGCTCTGGCTTGCAATATTGCTAAGGTCCAACACTTGCAAGAATTCAAAGGGCTGTGGATTTCAGTGCCTGTCAGGGGCAAACGGGAGTCTGTGGGGGGGAGATAAGTTGCTTCGGACAACACCTCTGTGCCCCTCTGATAGACTTATTAACAAGAGGATGCCAAGCGAGAACACTCTATCATCTAAAAAGATCTGAGTGGGTGGGTTTGGGAAAGGGCAAAAATACCCTTATCACCAGGACACCGGGGATTAAAGCCTGGTTCCCTCTGATAAATTAATTATTCCTTTTTATCTCTAAAGCTGTCAGGCAATCACACCTAATGCTAGTGCAGAAGCAGAGCTCAGGTAGTGATTCCCTGCCAAAGGATATACAAAGATTGTATATGTAAAGCCTTTCCAGCTAGATGTACATGTTTGATGCAGAGTTTTGTAATTCCATTTCCTTAGCATTTTCAAGCCAGAATGATAAATTAAGTATATAATGATAAGTATTCTCTTAATATAAGCAAAAAGAAACCACATTCCAGCATAAGTAATTAAATGAATAAAATTTATAATTGTGTTAGAAAATATTCAAATAAAATAAAAATATACACCAAGGAGAAGAATTCAGTTAAGGGTCAACCACAAAGAGCTTTTTAATCCCGGCAAAGTTCTAGAATTCAACCAGTGTGTGTTGTGAGAAGCTTTGCCTCACTCTCCAGTGAACAACAGCACCAATACACAGCTATGATATACTTCTGTTTAATTCAGATGATTACAATTAATTCAATACAACAATACAATTCTTCTTCTTCCATTAGTGCTAGAAATAAATGATTACTGACTACTATCCCGACTACAATGTATGCAAGGAATGAAGCTCCACAGATCTGCAAGCATAATTATGGAACTTAGAGAGCATTTTATATTTAATTAAATAAACCAAGACTTTCCCAATTTCTTATATAACAAAAATATTTCACTTAAGCAACATTCAAATTCAAGTCTTATTTTTTTAAAATCATTCTAAAAACCTGATTCAGTTTCTGCATATTGCATTCAGACACAGCCTATTATTATTATTTTTTTTTTAATTATTATTATTTTAATAATAAGCAGAATCAAAATAGAAATGGAACCTTAAGATTTTAAAATACAGTGGCAAGGTGGAGAAGCTTATTACAACTCTGAGCTCGAGTTACTATCTGCATGGAGTTTCACATTCTCCCCATGTCTGCATGGGTTTCCTCCTACCTCCTAAACATGCATATATGTGGATTGACTATGCTTATTTGCCCACGTGTGTATGGATATTTGTGGGTGCATGAATGTGTGTGCATGATGAATGATGGTGCATATGGTGACATTTTGTCTAAGGCAGGTCTAATTAATGAGTCACACCCAGTGTTACCAGGATAGTCTCCAGATCCACCATGATCCTGACCAAAATGAAGAGATTACAGAAGATGGATGATTGAATAAAATTATTTAAAAATATACATTTTTACATTTTATTTCTCATGCAGCAGCGGTAACGCACCTAAGATCATAGCACTCTGAGTGCTGGTAATGAAAAGCCACTGCACTCCACACTTTATGTTCAGCACCATTTCACATGTTTCACAGTCTCCGGACTTTGAATCACACACACACGCACACACACACACGCACACACACACCTGCTTTCAGTTGGCTCTCTCATTAGTCTGTGTATGTATGTGTATATGTATATGTATGTGTTTTTATTTATGTTTTATTTATATATCTTTGATTATAGGGATTTGTTTTGTGTATTCACTTTAAATAAAAACTCTGCACTCACTTGCATCCACCTCCATTCCCAAGCATGACTGAAATCAGGAACCAACCATGTATACAGCACAATTTCTTCAATGCTTACAGTCCCAGACCTGGGAAAACCAGAGGGTGCTCAATCAGATTGACGGTGCTCTGGACCCATACATGATCTTGCGCCCCCCAAAAATTTATTGGGGGGGATATATCTGGCAACTACCAATGCCAAGCCTTTGCCAATGGCCGACATGGCAGCTCCCAACATCATACCAGAGGCTTATGTGACTGCCTCCAGTGCCAGGTTCGAGCCAGGGGTGCTTGGAGCAGACTCACAAGCCAAGCCAAGGGATGAACAGGGGGCTTTGCAAGCCACAGGCAAGAGGTGTAGTGTCCAGCCCGTCTTGACCCCAAACTCTGGCAAGGACATATTTGCCCTTCCACCCTGCAGCATGAAGTTGCTCGGCCCCCCGCCCCCACTGGTGATATCGCTCAGTATGCGTGCCCAGCTGAGGTTGTTTCCCTGCCTCCCTGTTCAGCTGGGGATGTTGCTCTGTCCCCATGCTTCATCACTTCCCCCTCTAGCCTTTCAATGATGGCTAGTAACTCATTGGGAGGGGGTTTCTGTCACGGTAGCGACAGTCATTGTGACTGTCAATTTCTCGCATGTCAATCAATTCCTATGTGGACACCTTGCAGTCTCGCAATTGTGCTCGGTCTCTTTGAAGAAGAAAGAGTTAGACCTTGGGTAAGTTGGGTGAGTGCCTAAGCCAATGTCATTATAGCTTATGACTTATAGCTGTCTCAGCTCTACACACACTTCCATTGCGCTCAAACCAAATATATGTACCATAATTTGGTCAAACATACATCGAAACACTCAAAACCTCCTGTTGTAATGTAATGTAAAGAAGTCTATGGTTGCATGAAATATTAACATCTTTCAAATTTTATTAACCCCAAATCCATCCTGTTTTATGTTGGGCTTTAATGAAAAGAAAACATCAATCCTGATTTGTGTAACAGGTCTATAAAGGTCTGTTTTGTTTTAGAGGAAAAACAGTATTTGGGTTCCACTGGAACACCATTATTAAATATCTGAGCCAGAGGGAATATGGTACAGAGTAGGCATCACTTATCACTGTATGAGCCAAGCTTTTTGTTTGACACTTCACTCCGCCTTTTGTTTCATGTGCTTGTCATGATTTAGCAAGTGTTGATTCTACCACACTGACATTTTAAACTAACTGCATTCTCTTTAAACATTCAGAGAAACAACAAATTCTGCTGTTTGCTATTTTGTCAGCATTTTGTAATAGATGGCAAGACTGGTGTCTATCCCTAGAGATGTGGACTTACATCAAGATGTTGTAAACTCCTTCGAAAAATCGTTTATCACACCATTTGGCTCTGCACCACATTCCCTTCAAGTTTCTGGCACAGCTCAAGACTTGACCCACCATACCTCAATATACATGAAGAACATGCATTAAATCTCTACTTTGTCCTCATACCCAGGTGGTGAAATGAACTATACCTGGCTCTCTAAATAGCTGAGTAACTGGGAAATAAAGACTAAAGACCCACATCTTCTGTGTCTTCTCTCCTGGTTTTGTTGCTGTACTATTTTTTTCTGGTTTACAAACTTCCCTTCAGAAGGGTTTTAGCAACTCTTAATACCTGAATCATTTTATTAGGATGAGTAATGATAATTTGATACAGGTTATAAAGCACTTCCATCAGGATAAGGACATTTGCTAAACACAGTAAATTTAATGATATGAGGTTAAAAACCAGCACCACAATAGATTACTATATCTATGAACTATCACTGTGGTAGTTGAATATGTTAAATTTATTATTTAATTATCTTAATGCTTCTAGTAAGTGAATAAGCAAATTGCATGCATATACCTCTGTTACCATATCTCTATTTAGTAACAGGTGAAACAGGTCATATTTCAGAGGAGATACAGGGGAAACTTCATATTGGGTCAAAGAAGCTAAACTGAACATTGAATAATTTAAGGTTCTATTAACATTTAAATTTGACATTGATTTGATGTGGAGATGCTAGTGGGGGCAGTGGGGGGAGTGCAAAGATGTGCTGTGCTAATTGTGCAGATGTTACTGTGCTTCCCTTAATTGTTACAAATAAGAGAAACAGATCAACTAGCCCCACAGATAATATTACATGCAGGCCAATATAAATACCACTGGCGGACTGCTCTCTCTTGTAACTTCATATTTGTTCACCTGAACTAGGCTAGCATGAAGAGAATAACCTTTAGGAGCTTGACAGGAGGGTAGATACCCTGCTAAACAAAAAAGGTCTGTCTGTTTGGGAGCATGGGGGTCATGGATCATTTGCCCAGAGGCATTCAGTGACCACCAGGATGTCAAAGATAACAAGCAGGGAGCAAGCCTCTGTGTCTGCCTCTGCATGTGGGGTTTCAGCTGGGAGAGACCTTTAATAAGGCTCCCTGACACTAGTGAGCTCGAAATGGATCACAAAATATTATTTTGAAATACATTCAATATTGTATTGAAATACAATTTCAGACTGTTTTGGCTATTATCCCCCTAAGAAAGGAATAGTTTTAGCATGGATCCCATTTCATAAAACACAAAAATGGTGAATTAAAACTACCAAAAATATTTTTTAAATATTTAAAGCACTGCATTCATTGTGAACTAAGACTATCAGACTGATAACACAAGATCTATCTGTCTATTGTCCTTTTCTATACTACATCCTGTCTGAACTGTAAAGGAGGAATAGAATAACACAATATAAATAACATAAATTTATCAAAAAAATGCCACATTCCCAATTATAAAAGAGTGCGCATACTGGGTATTGCAAGCTTTTTGTTTCTTTTACCTAAAACATTTCTGGCTGTTTGTCACTTTTTTTATTTTTATATGTTTTTTTATATGTTTTATATGTTTTTATATGATTTTTACATGTTGCAATATCAAAATAAAGGTGAACTTTTGACATGGTTTAACTTAATTTCATTTTTTTACATCATAAAAACTTGCCAATAGGAGTGTGTAGACTTTTTATATCCACTGGTGCATTTAAGTGTAACCTGCTTAAGACAGATGTTCCCAAGAATAACTGACGCCAAGATCAAAGAGGGCATTTTTGTTGGCCCCCAGATCAGACATGT
>JAQQZX010000015.1:14826545-14839344 GCA_030068355.1 Notoglanidium maculatum | reverse complement strand
ATTACACATTTCTTAAGGCTTCATTTACTAGGTTACTTGAAGACATGCAACGAAGCCAACAAATAGAAAATTGTCACATGGTCACTGAAGAGTTAATTTTATAATGAGCCTAGTTATAGCAAATAACTCATTAGGTTTATCTCCAGTCCAGACTTTAGTTTTGCAAGCATTCCTGACTTTGTTAATAATTCATTTAAATAATGTAAAGGACTAAATGCTAATGTTAAAAACTAGCAGCTACAGCCAAAATGTGCCATATGTGCAGGTGCCCAGCCTGCAAACACTATGGACTCAGTTTCCCATGAACACTCACAGCATGGCTACACTTCCACACCCGAACACACTATCATGGACTCCAACTCCCATGAGCACACAAACTCACGAGCTCTGGTGGACTTCTGATTGGATGCACCTGCATCTAATTAATCACCATGCCCAAAGCTCCGGCTACACACACTCATGGACGCACCAGCCTGTTGCAAAGCAATAGTTTGCCCTAGTGTGTTCTATCTGCCAAGCCTTTGTTATTTATTTGTGTTTGTTTCTTGGTTTTTGTGATTTTGCTCTGCCTGTGTCATTTGGCTTGCTGATCGATTGAACTGTTCCTGATCTTAAATTATAAATAAATTGCCCATGAATTTAGTATAATTAATAGTAGAACATTTAGTATTAAAATATTTATAAAAATTTGCCCCCTCACAAAGTGTGTAAACATGTTTTTGGCTGACTCTGTATACATATTAGACATACACACAATGATCAGCCTGCTTAATATATGTGCCACCAAAACCAGCTCTGACCCATCGAGGCATGGACTCCACAAGATCTCTGAAGGTTTGCTGTGGTATCTCACACTTGCAGCAGATCCTTTATGTCCTGTAAGTTGCATGGCAAGGCCTTGATGAATCAGATTTGTTTGTCCATCACATCCGAAAGATTCTTGATTGGATTGAGATCTGCGGAATTTGGAGACCAAGTCAACACCTTGAATTCTTTGTCACGTTCCTCAAACCATTCCTGAACAGTTTTTGCATTGTGGCAGGGCATGTTATCCTGTTGAAATAGGCCAATGCCATTAGGGAATACCATTGCCATTAAGGGGTGTACTTGGTCAGCATCAATGTTTAGGTAGGTGGTACCTGTGAAAGTAACATCCACATGAATGACAGGACTCAAGTTCTTCCAGCAGAACATTGCCCAGAGCATCATGATGCTTGCCAGAGCACAGGCATGCCATCTTACCAGAGTACATCATAGTGCCACAGGTAAGTGCACACACACCCGGCTGTCTACATGATGTAAAAGAAATGTGATTGATCAAACCAGGCCACCTTATTCCATTGCTCCATGGTCCAGTTCTGATGCTCATGTGCATGCTGTAGGCACTTTCGATAGTGGACAGGGGTCAGCATGGGCACTGTGACTGGTGTGTGGCTATGCAGCCCCATATGCAGCAAACTCCGATGCACTGTGTTCTGACACCTTTCTATCAGAGTCCTCATTAACTTTTTAACAATTTGTGCTAAAGAAGCTCTTCTGTTGGATCAGTCCAGATGGGCTAACCTTTGCTCCTCATGCACATCAGTGAACCTTGGGCACCCATGACCTTGTCTCCGGTTCACTTGTTGTCCTTCCATGGACCACTTTTGGTAGGTAGTAACCACTGCATACTGGGAACACCCCAGAAGACCTGTTGTTTTGAAGATTCTCTGACCCAGTTATGCCTATTTGACCCCTCCAAAACCTCAGACTATAAATTTGTCAATCTTTGAGAGGGCATGATAGGATGATGGCATATTGCACATGATCTCACAAGGCTAGTGGAGAGAACACATCCCTTAAATGTACAATGGTTGAATTTCAAAATATGAGTTTTCCAGCTCATCTTCTGCCTCATACCAAGCAGACAGAATAAAAAAAAATGCAATGCAATTTCTGCTCATTACATTTTTCTCGATACAGGCCTGTTGTGAGTCTAACCTCACCATATTCTCTCAAGAACTTGTAGCTCTGCTGGATAATGGGAAAGTGTTAAGTCATTTTCTATCATATAAGCCTAATTACAACTCTATTCCCCCTTGACCAATTTCTCATTCAGAGCCTTCTATAATAAATATTAACAAATGAATCAAAGTTAATGTTTTGAATTAAGTGGCTGCAGCCAGTCACTGTTAATAAGTTCTTCACTCACCAACCCATTATAACATGGCTCATAATTTATTAGCGTTACTCCGTAATATCTTAATAAAAGCCCATTATATCGATGATTATTCCCTTTCATGCAGCCACAGACTCAGATTTTTGAAAACAAACTGAAAATATGCCACAGTTTGGAAAAGTCCAAAGTCCTATGACTTTCCTGATTGTGCCTGACTGTGTTCAGGTCTGGGAGTAGAGTTTCACACCTTATTAGGTCTTATGAACTAAAAAAGATCATATAAGATCATTTGTAGGAAGTCTTTGAAGTGGTTATGGTTTCTGGGTCATGTTTAGGTCTGACCTTGTTGAGAACAAGTAGTAGTTTCCAGGCCTCCTGTGTAGAGTGTGTCTTATTTACATAGCTGTACATATTTTAAAGTATAACTGCAATGCACATTTTTATTCATATTTTTGCACCATGTTACACCTATACCTACTTGAATTCATTCCAATTTAATGTAAAACGAAGTAACAGAAATGTGTAATCTTTAATTTCAGGGTATGTGTGAACAGTATGTTACTGCTTTGAGAAATGTTTTTTAGTCAATAAGGTTGGCATGTTGAAAGATGATTACCAAGGAAACACTGCAGAGAAAAGTCATGCACCAGCCACTTAGCAACCAGATTTGAGCATTTTTCATCACTGCTAATAGTTGAAGGTGCGTAGGACAAAATGTTTAATACTGTTCAACATCCTATAGTGTGAGGAAACAATGACTGTCTTTAGTGAAAATGTAATCCTGATGTCACACATAAAAGACTGATAACCAGTGACCGCTAAAATGAAGTGTGGTTTGCAATGTTTGTTTTTATGTGAAGTCATGTTGTCTCACAAGAAATTCTTTGATAACTAGGTTTCTGTTTCTGAGAGTCTGATTGAAGATGGGTGCTGTGAATTTAAAGTCAGATGGCTGTGCATAGCGGAGCCGGGAAATGCGGTCCTCGGCAGCCATGTTTGAATGCTGTTGATTCTGGGAAGTGGAGTCTGTGGTACTGGCAGGTGTAGATATGACCGGTATGTCATATTTTTGTTTTAATGACTGTGTGCACTTAAGATGGCCTAGACTTCATTAGTTTGTGCAAAATCTGATGATTTATTCTGGATCCAATACATCGGAAAAACATGTGCATGGTTAATTAAACATGTACATTAACATGGTTAATATTACCATTTTGCTTACATTTAAATAGGGACTCCAAAATCTTGAATACTGAATAGTCAAGAGGTTGCTCATTTCCTTTTTTGTTTTAGAATTCTTTAAATTCTAAACATTTTGTTTATTTGCAGTTTTAAATAAAAAAAATTAATTCCAGATTTCCAGTGTGGTCTGTC
Organism: Notoglanidium maculatum; assembly: GCA_030068355.1. NCBI lineage: Eukaryota > Metazoa > Chordata > Actinopteri > Siluriformes > Auchenoglanididae > Notoglanidium > Notoglanidium maculatum. Next base: position 14,835,812 of record JAQQZX010000015.1, on the reverse strand, counting down.
ATAAAAGCACCTTGCTTCTAGAACTGCACTACCTGCCTCGTGCATTTGGTTGCATCATCACGGCTGCATCCGGGTTCGCAACACTAGACTACCTATTGAAACTTCACTTCCTAGGCCTCACCACAAGCCCGCACATATGCCTGGTGATCATCCACAGCTGTTTCGCATTTCAGTTAATTTCAGACACAGTAATTATGCCAAACCCTCTGCATCATTGCAAGGTATTGTTACCATGCCTCATATTGGACGTTATTGCCTGTGTTTGTGTAAATAAATAGCTCTATCTGCACACTCATCCTGCCTTCCTGTCCCACACAAAACATGGTCTCAGTGGAACTCCTGTTTACATATATTTTTCTCAGGTTTCTATTTTTCTCTATAGCAGAAAAAGCAAGGATGTCACTTGAGAAAAAGGAGAAATGTTACAGAGGAATAATCAGATGTATTTTTAAAGCATTGAAACTGTTTTCAACAGTTGAATCTTTAGTTTAACAAGAGGCTATCTAGCTTATATTTATGTGCATAATTAGAACAGCAGTTTAGGAAAAAAAAATATTTTGGTATTGGATCAGTATTACTATTGGAAAATTTTAAATGATACCCAGCCCTAACCCACCCAAAATATTACCATTATTATCAAGTAACAACTTAAAAGACAAGCACAAGTCAAAGAGCTCTTTGCCATTATGCTTTCCTGAATTATCTAGCCACTGATGGTGGATGTGTTTACTTAATTAAAAACATTCTCCCACCGCCTCCCACCACCACTGACTAGCAAACCAGTGTGTATACTCTGATATGTGTGTTTACAGCATTTGCCATAGATATCAGATTGGAGAAATACTTTAACAGGCAGACCAATTGCTGTGTTATGCACACACAATTGTGCACACTGACAGTGTAACTGATGAGTTAAGGGCTCACACCATGCAAGCCAGAATGTCAAAACTAACATCTTCATTCTGTCATTGATTCCTTAGAGCAGAGCGGTCAGTGGTTTAGTAAAGATGTCTGATGTTTGCTCATCCATGGAGAAGCAGCATTCCTCACTTGCAACCATTTGAAGTCTACTAGTACTAGTCCACTGGTGACAACAAAGGGGGCATTATGTCAGTCTAAGTCAGTCTAATCAGTAGTATTAAGAAAAACTTGGTTATGGAATTGTGGAGGCCATATAGATATATTGCAATGCTCCAATGGCCTATCTATATAATTATTTATAGAGTGAGCAAATGAGTTGACTCATTCATTTCCACTTTAATTAGCCCTAACTGAGTTTTCTTGTCAATAAACATTACTTTACAATATTACATTTTCTGGAGGATTCAATTCAATTTTATTTGTATAGCCCTTTTAACAACAGACATTGTTACAAAGCAACTTCACAGAAGTATATAAATTCTCAATATAAACTTATGAATCTATAAATTTATCTATATATATCCCAAATGGGGAAGCCTGTGATGATGGTGGCAAGGAAAAACTCCCTGAGATGACAAGAGGAAGAAACCTTGAGAGGACCAGACTCAAAAGAGAACCCATCCGCATTTGGGTGACAGAGGATGTGCCTGTAACTGATCCCATCAAGATCAAATGCATTATATGTAATGAGCTATACATGCAATGATGGGTGGCTTGGGGAAACAGAGCAGCAATGAATGAGATCATGCAGAATAGCAGAGAGGCACCAATCACACATTCAATGCTATTAATGATTGACCTAACAAAGATTCAAGCTTTCTAAAGTTGTAAGTGTTCACCAGCCTGACATGTGAGGTTGTAGATTTCATGGGAAGGCCAAGAGGGAAATTATAGGGTGGCTACTAAAGCTAAAGACATACATGCATGGTTGTCATGCAACCATATACATCACTGAACATGATAAGCATAAAGATAACTGCATGAATGTGCAGGTGTACAGATATTCATAGCAAAGTGGATGGTGAGTGTATTCAGTCAGACAGACAATAAAAGTTTAATAGACTTATTTTTTTCTTTATAGTTACTTTGTTCAATGATTCAGCTTGAGTGAATTCATTTAAATAAACTTGTTGGACATTTATTCAGCTTTGACTTCATATTTATTTACAAAACGGGACCTAAACCAGGTGAAAAAAAAATATGCTTAAGCTGTTCTTTTTGTGCACTTCACTATACCTAATTAAATGTACTTAAAATATATTTAAAATTAAATTTAATGGAGTAAATTGACATTGCACTAAAGGTATCTACAATTTTAACACGAAGTTTATTAAAATGTACTGCAAGTAGCTAAAATTGGGCTTAAACATTTCTAAAAGAATGTTTAATATTTTTATGGTTTTTCAAATTAACACATTTACTATGCTCTCAGTATACTATGTTTAAAATGTAATAAGTACATCAAAAATAAGCACACCTTAAGCACATTTCTTTTTCACCTTCTAATTTAATGTTTATTTTTCCATTTTTGTATTACTTAAAAAACACTTCAGGTCTTAAAGTAATGATGGACTGTTGTTTCACTTTACTTACTTAAGTGGTTCTTGACATGATATGGATTACTACATTTGTTGAATAGGGCAAGTTCCTGTATACCAACCCTACCTCAAAACAAGACATCTGATGGTCTCAAATGCATTAAGAAGGCAAGAAATTCCACTAATTAATTTTTGACAAGGCACACCTTGTGTGCGCGTGTAGACAGACAGACAGACAGATAGATGAATAGAAGTGCTTACTAAAGAAGTGCGTACTATAGAAATATCAAAAACGGGTATAGCCAATATTTTCCACAATCTAAATAATATACATTGTTAATTGCTACATGCTACATTGCTACATATATAACATTGTTTTAAAGAAGTGATAACACTTCATTTTCAATCTTTGCTGAAATATTGAGAAATTATGACTTGATTATGAACTCAATAGAAGTATATGCCTTAATCAGTCACAACAGCATAATTAATTTCTAAAGATGATTCTCAATTACAGGAGTACATTACCTAAACAATGATGAACGTGAGACTATTAAAGCAAGCTGACAAGGTATTATTAATGGACGTAATGTTGGCAAAACCTTGGCTCTATATCAAGCTGTATCTCTGTGCTGTGATGTGTGAGGCTCTCCAGCTGGGCAGACAGCAGCAGGGCACCTCCTGGAGGACTGGAGGGCCAATTACAGCAGATAATGATTCATTGCTGGCCTTAATAAAGGCCCACTCTTTATGGTGACTAATTATGTGATTATGCATCTCAAAGTGAAGGATGGAGGAATGGTGTAGCATTAAGCCAAATTTTGGATGATTGCATAGATGTTGGCCGGTCCTCTCTGGGCGGTGTATGCGGCCTTCTATTACAGGACATAATTGATATTTTCATGAAAAATTCATGGTTAAAAAGGTAACAGATATTCCTCTTGTGCTGCTAGATAAATGAATACAAGAAGAAGAATAAATATTTGTGAATATAAAGTAATCTTGGAAATGATGCCACATAAAAATATATTCATGAGACTGTCACACACTCCTGGGGAAAAAAAATGAAGCAAATCCAGTATTGCAAAACTGTAAGCTTCTAATGGTCTCAACAGCAAATCATTGGTCAGGAAAATTAGCAAGAATTAAACAAATAGATAAAGTAAATTCATGTAGGACAGCTTTTCCCTTGATTTCCTTTAAATGTTGAAGTCTTGTGGGTAAACTTGCAGACAGCTTTTTACAGAAAGAAGAGTCCATGTTGTTCCACTCAATGTTAAAATTCATCTTCAAACAGAAGATATTTTGGAAAATTTTGAACATCCAGACAAGTTAATTTCGATTTTATATCATTTAAACGTTTTTCTCTTTGCGTACCAGCTTACCTATGTAAGCGAACTTCCCTGTTTCCAGCTTTCCCCCCAACAGTTTCAGCAATGAGCATTGATGAGCAAAAGAAGGCCTAGGTCACAGGAGTGCTTTTTTTTGTTCTTGTTAATTTTCTGCCCAGTGCTTTTTTTTGAGACCAATAAAAGCTTATTGTTTTGCACTATTGGGTTTGCCTAATTTTTTTGCCCAGGAGTGTAATGTTCCCCATTGAAACACTAGGTGATATAATCATTAACATTCATTCATTCATTCATCAGTAACCATCCCAACATGATCAGGTTGGCAGTGAATCCAGAACCTATTCCAGGAACACAGGGTGTAAGACAGGAATAAAGCCTATATGGGATGCCATTACAGGCCAACATTTATATATACATTCACAGACCCCTTTACAGCAATGGACAATTTAGCATAGCCAATTTACCTACTGGCATGTTTTTGGGTGGTCAGACAAAACTCGAGGAACCCAAGGAATCCCACTTGGACACATGGAGAACATGCACAGAAACTTTACACAGCTTTTAACCTGTACTCAAGATTGAACTGGGGACCCTGGAGCTGTGAGGCAACTCACTTCTCCACTGTGCCAACTAGTCATTAAAAACATTGTAATAGGCCATACTCTTTGGATGGGAGGGATGGCATATTCTGTCCCCCTGTCAATCACAGTGACACTAACCAATTGTGGTCCTCTGAGATGTTCACGCTTATGTGTGTATAAAAAGACAAATCATGATTTATCTGTTATGTAATGCAGAATTTGAAGCAGCAATTTGAAAGGATGCAGTTGGTTGGCCTCATGTGTGTCAAAGGAAGCATGTTCATCCTCCTTGGCTGGTAAGGTCAAGCTTACAAATGGGTGGGAACTGACAGTTGACTAAATTGGGGTCTAAATGAGGAAAAGAAAGTAAAAATGTGTTAGGCACATGATAATGCTTTGTATTTAGAAAAGAGTTTCAAAGTATAACGTGTTTACATTACATGTGGCAATAATGCCTTTTGAAAAGTTACCTACACAAATAAAGGTCACTTTAACAGTAAGAATAATTTCTGTTGCAGGGAAAAACAGTGCACTGCCACTGAATCACAGTGCTAGCCAAATGTAAAGGAACAGTTTTGTTATTTTTACTTAATATTCAAATGTTTATGAATAAATGAAAAAAATTAATAGGACAGAAGCACATTAATGCAATATGTATTTATTGCAATAGTGCAAAATGGATTTTAAACCCCAGTTATTGTCCAAGGCTAAGTACTTATTATGCAGCCATCAGGTAAGTACCAATTTGATAGCAATTATATAATAATTCTAAGTACTAGCTGTAAGGGAATAGTGGTATTATAGTGTATGCCTCATTGTAGTAGTCAGCAGACTAAAGCAGAACAGCCAACTGCTTTTATTAACCTCTTGCATATTGTTGTCAAGGGCCTTGCAAAGGGATACACTTTGAAATTAACAAGTGGGAGAAAAAAAATTTAAATTTGAGCTAATTTATCTGATACATCAAATGTGAGGCACTTCAATTATCTTCAGAAGGCATTTAGCCACTGACTCATTCACTAGTGTAGATACTGCACAATATAATTCATATAGAATAATTATAATGCCATGACATTCCATGACACTAATATGGGGAAGGAGTGATGGTAGTGTCTCCCAATCAGGGGGTTGAGAACAAACATATTCCTGACAGGCCTCATTATGGCTAATAAAGTTGCCCTTAAATTATTATACTATTGCAAAATAACTGTAATAAGGTGTCCAAGATGGATGACAGTTAAAGCAAAGTGGAAAGCAACTGTAAACAAAGCAGTATTTTAGAGTACAAAGACTGCAGCACAGTAAGAGCTGAGGTATATTATTGTGCATAGCCAAGTGATGTTTGCTTTAAGTGATAAAGTGGTTCAAACCTATATTGACTTCGTGCACACAGTTTGCATAGCTTCAGCAGGAGAAAGCAGTACTGATATCTGTTACTGGAATCTAATGTGTATTCAAAATGGTTCTGGTTCAGATACACCACATTGTACAATCTGGTATCCCAATGTCTATCTCTGTCAGTATTGTGGCAGCAGTCTTACCTGCTTAACCTTATTTTATCTTTATGGATCTCCATGGCCAAAATCAGAAATTTGGGAAGCTATTTTTGTTCACATTGAGTTATGTGTCCATAGTAAGAATTTAATACTGAAATTCTGTGCATCTGTGTTCAAAATTCAGGTATAACTACAGATACTACAGAACATGAGTTGCCTGAGTGGGGCAAAATGTACCACAATAATTTGTGCTATTCTGACTATGGATTTAAGCCCCTTTTTGCATGATATCAGCTCAAACAAGGAATAGTATTAAGTCCAGCTCCATTGTCTGAAAGTTTGAAGTAACCACAATACATCATGCTAAAATCAGTCAGTTCTATCAGTTCAGCAAATTAGTTATATCAGTGGTCTTTTCTACAGGAGCATATTGTACACAGGTCTACTTCAGCTTATGACACCCACCTCTAGATGGTGTCCCTGCAGTCTTCTATGTTGTCTATGCCAAGGACTGGCCTGACACAGTGAATGAATTTATCCTAAATAACTATTCCTCCTATTCTAAATATTCAACTAATATTTCAGCTTTGTTGTTTACTGTTATTGTTTTAAAACATTTACTTTCAGAACTGACACTTCATTTTTATTTTCTTGTAAGCATAACAAATAAACTAAATGTTGCTTATCCAAGTTGACTTGTTATATAGTTTATATTTGCAGCATTCTGGCACAAAGTATTATTCACAAGGCAGGTAGCATATGAATATGCAAATTTTCAGGTTAATGTAAATAACCAGCTACATAAATTTCAACAGATGACCCAAGATGACACAGAGATATCATGGCACTGAATAAAATGTATGAGAAATGTCATTTCCCTTTCAGTGTCAAAATATATTATTTCAAAGACACACGTAGTCATTCAATACTGCAGGCATGCAGTTCCATACAAGACACAGAATGTTCTCTCCCCTCTCTCACCATCCTAGTGATGAAACTTTAAAATGCCATTTACTGTGGCACAATGATACATTTTCCTAGTCTGAACATACTGTATAACACTATTATAGCAAGGAGAAAATATTGCTACAATAAAACTCTGGGAGTATGTCCAAAATATCAGAAACTTTATTTGATTCTATGTAATTAGGGGAGAGGGAAAAACAGCAAGATTCATTTCAGTATGCCGGGAGAAAATTACGTCTCTTTCACCAGCTGATGAGATTTGCTTCTTATTAAAGGTGGTTTTGATTTCCACCCAAGGATGGCTTGTGTGGGTAGAAAACAATAAAGAAGCATAATAGAATAATTTGCTTTGGTAGGTTGCCTCCTTGGTCTCTCTTGATATCTCTAATCTCTAAGTTCATTACGTATACCCACTGACCAGAGCTGATTAACTTCTATAGCAATTGAAAACAGACAGAAGTTGCAGAAGTGTTGCATATACATCGGGGGGAAAACCTGAATGGATATTTCTCTTCAAATCAAAATTTTTACCAAGGTCAAAGGGGAAGAAAGTGGGCAGGGCCATAATTTTATTTAACTAGTCGTAGCTTCACTGACTTACACATTAAAGACATGTGAATTGTAAGTTAGATTATAAATTCATATTGCAAATGTGAATAACTACAGGCAAAGATGTTCACACATGATGTTTTGCAAGTCTAAGTTGCAACTCAAGTACTTAGTCATATACTTAATTTAACACTCAAATTGTTAGCTGTAGACTTTTTATTGCACATAAGTAAAACTACTATTATTTCTAGGAAAAGCACTGCAGTGCACATTGTACATAACATTTTTATTCCTTTTTAATTTCAGAATCTATACAACTGTCACGGCGCCATCGAGGCATAGCCTTGTCAAGTCTTCAAGTCTTGAAGGCGTGGCGCGTATAGTAAGGATTGGGTCTTGACAACAACAAAATTGTCAGAAATGATTTTCCAATGTTACCCAGAAGTGTTAACTATAGAGTTGAATTGACACTGTAAAAGTATGCGTTAACACTTAAGGAGTCAACTTTTCAGGAGAGCTTGTGTAACTGATTTTTTTCATTAATGTGACACTTATCTGATCATTTCAGAGCTGGGTGGACATGCAAATCTGATATTTTCAAATCAGACTTTAGTCACTTTGGCTACATTCACACCATAAGTCTCACTGCTCAATTCCAATTTTTTTGCTCAGATCGGATTTGACTTTTTTGTTGGTTTATAATTTTGTTGGGTTTTTTTGTTGGTTTTATTTCACATTTATAATTACAAGTGACCTGTATCTAACTTCTATGAGAAGGCGCCAGTCCTCTGAAATGGCACGCATGCACACAGTGATACTTTTTATACGAGTCCTGCGTCACCAACAACAAAAACATATTTGAGAGATGACTCCTGGTATTAAAACCAACAAAAAGGTAGTAGCTAGTAATAGCTAATGTATACATTGCATTTTGCTCTGGAGGATGGTAAACAGCTCATCAGTTGTAGCTCTCAACAAGTATTATTTTTCTGTGCTGAAGGTGTTCTGGGTATTTGTGCTAGCTTGGCAAAAAAAGCTACCATAACACGAATAAATACTGCCAATAGCAGAAAATAAGCTAGATTTTAACTGCAGCCCTTAACCAAAGTCTAACCTCAACCCTAACATTTAAATCTTAAAATTAACCCTAAAACCATAATTTTAAACCTAAAATTCAACCGCTAAAGGAGCATATCTCAATAGGTAGCACAAATCGCCAGAACACCATGCTGGCTGATGACACTATCAGCGCTTAGCACATGCATACAGGCAAAAAGCCACATGAATTTTGATCTGAGCATCTCATTCATAGCCGCAAATCGTTACTTTGTGCTTGAAAACTTTGTGCTTGAAAACTTTATGCTTAGCGCTTTTTGAGTACTGATTACTGAGACACTCAGTAGAACTTGTACAGATGCAGGTGTGTGTATATGTATATATGTATATATCTATATTTGTATGTATGTATGTGTATGTCTATATATATATCTATCTATATATATATATATATCAGGTTGGGTCAGGTTAGATTCATTCCTTTTCATTCTGGATATTCCTGTTGTATAGATCTCCTTCACCTTTCTCGTATATACTCATACCATTTTGAAAACAGTTGACTGTATCACACATTTACATGAAGGTCGAAGGTTATGAGACTGTATAGACACACTTGGGTAGAGACAGACACCTCCCTTTGTAATGTTTTGTTTTGTAGTTACATAGGGTAGGCAGAGAGGACTTATGTTGTTCATTTTGGGTACATTTAGTAAGCAAGAGCAATAACTGAGGTAGGGCAGGGACGTTTTGTTTTTACTTAGTTCTTTTTCTTAGGTGTTGTCTATTTGATCCAACCTGTCTGTTCCTTGTA
>JAQQZX010000015.1:14782941-14798096 GCA_030068355.1 Notoglanidium maculatum | reverse complement strand
TAAATGTGTTTAGACAACTGGTCATTTGGTTTAGAGGATTGGCTTTTGTGTTTTAGCATTTGAGAAAAACTGTAATATGATTTTCTTTTGTGAATGCAAAATGTCAACACAAATACCCAAATTAAATTTTAACATTCAACCATCCAACCCATTCCAACCACACCACTAAATTAATTTAATCTTATCTAAATCTATTCCCCTGTCATTTAAGGTGAGGGCTGCACCATAGACAAAATGAACATACTGATTAATGTCTGTGGCTGAAGTCTCACTTTAACATATAACATTATAATTGCACATGGTGGTGTATTTTGAATTTTTTTTATGCTGATTTGACATTTTGAAACATTGTTCCAGTAAAATCTACAGTGTTATAATTAGGGTGAATCCCAAATGGATTTATATTCATTATACATTGGGTATAATATAATGGCACTTCATGTGTAGTATTAAATATCATTTGAGGGTCAGTCGCAGAAAATAGACAGAAAAAAAAGACAGCGTTTGCTGATTGAGGTATCAGTAGTGTGTAGCAGCATCAGTGGCATGGCACTAATGTACTGGATGAAAATGAAATAAGATGTGCTTATTTTCTTTCATGCTCATCAATAACTACCACCATTCTCTTTAGATAACCTCTAAAGAGCTCCCCCTACTTTTATAGGTAAGTAGGAAGTGGGTCATACATAACCAACATACACATTTTGCCCAGATATGGAATTTTCTTGGTGGAAAATAGTTAATAGTGGATTGTTGTAAAGGAGGAAGAGAGACCCCAGTGCCTCTCCCATGAGCATAACCAGCCAGACATACACATTGTACAACTTCAAATTGACCCCTGATTTAAGACACTCTGTACTTGGTATAAAAAGTCATGTGTATAATGTGCTTGAGAAGGGATATTATTGAATAGGGATATTATTGTTCCTTAGGAGGAGAATGGAATAAACATTTCCAGCATTCCCCTGTGTTCTAATGTAGTTCTACATTTCTTTGGTATATTTTGTAGCCTTTAGCCTTTATTAAGCCCGCACTGTCTCGTCCACCTCTGGCTCATCCAATACACATAGGTCTTTATAGTAAACAGGTTCTTGGTGATATTGTAACTAAAGTCATACCAAGAAAATAATAGTAGCGACTGTGATGAGGACTCTCATTCTCTGCAGAACCACAGGCTTTTGGATACAACGGCAGGCTCAAACACAGTCAGGGGAAGGCGTCATGTAAAGTTGACAAGGGGTGGAGAAATTTTGGCACACAGAAAGTACAATCCATAAATACACTTTCACAAACATGTCAATTTTCCATGAAAACAATCACAGTTCTATTATGCATGCTTGCAAAGAGCAGTAGCTGGGGGCTTGCAAGCTCCAAGCCAAAAATGCCTACAACACAGTAGACTGGAAAGAAAGTCCAAACAATATTCATTCAATAATCAACAAGTTTACTTTATTCACAAATATGGTGTATTTGCTGCTTCATGACTGAGTGGTCAGGTCCTCTTTATGCAGACAGAAACTGGAAATAAAAAACAACAAAACAAAGGCTAACAAAAACGAGAATCTCAACAGTCCCAGATGTTACTGATGGCTTGAGGTGCTGTAGTGGAGATAATAGTGTTGTACTAATGTTCTGAATAATGTCTTACTGAGCCAAAGGAACGCTCAAAAGAACGTTTTGATGATGGCCTGATGGGATGCAACCCACCACATCATTACGCAGCTTTTACTTACATCATGTCTGAGGAAGGGGTAGAAAAATAGTGGTTCCTCATGTTTCTTAAACAGGACCCTGATGATGCTGATGGTGAGAATATTCTCAGAGATAGATACTTCTGTGGAAAAAAAATATAATCTTAATTATGTGCTGTTCATTCACTCCCCCCACCCACACAGTCATATTGCTGGTCCAGGGAATCAAACCAGCAATGTTTCAGTCCCAAACCAGCTTCACTTCCCTTTAGGCCATGGCCATGTGTTTAATGTGTCCTCAAATTACATACACCATTTTAAAATATATATGTATGTACTAACCAATACATACCAGGAACACCCCACATGACCTACTGTTTCGGAGATTCTCTGGCCCAGTTGTCTAGCCATCACCGTTTGACCCTTGTCAAAGTTACTCAGATTTTTATGCTGTCCCATCTTTCCTGCGTTTTCCTGTCAGTTCTCAAAAAACTCTACACACCCCTGGTAAAATTATCATACAGATGTCAACAATAAAATTATTCTGATTAACAGGAAATAAAGACCAGCTTTTTCTATCAGATTTTCTTGACATCTTTTTGGTTTCATCTGACTGCTGAATCCATGGTCCGCAAAGAGCATGTATGGGATCTTACAAAAATGTCAGTTAAGAGAGGGGCATAAAAGAATTTCCAAAACATTAGATGTACCATGAAACAACGTAAAGGCCATCATTAAGAAGTGGAGATCTATGTAGCACCAATGTGACAACACCAAGATCAGGATGACACACCAAAATTTGCAAAAGGACAAGAAAAAAAAACTTACCAGTGAGGCTTCCAGGAGACATACAGCAACAATAAAGGAGTTGCAGACTGTTATCTGAGTACTGATAACTATCTCCATGTGATAGCAATCATTTGTATTTTTCACATGTCTGGACTATGGGGTAGGGTGCCCAGACAGAAACCGTTTTTCACAAAAAAAATCCAAGCCCAAATAAATCACCTTAAACCATGTGGAAAAATGAGTTGGTCTGATGAATACAGTTCGAAAAGGTATAATAATTCCATAATTCCAAAAGGTTTGTTTGGGTCAAACACATCACCAAAAGAACGCCATACCCAAATGTGTAAAGAGTATTAAACTATTTTCAAGTAAAAGTACTGTTACTATTGTGAAACTGTACTTGAGTAAAATTTACTCATAACAAGTAGAAAGTAACTCATCAAAAATGTACTTTGAGTAAAAGTTACTTAGTTACTTTTTTAACTGTGTGGTAGGCAAGGTGCAGATAAATTGTCCTGTAGGATCTTTCCCAGGCAATGCAGACAGGGCAAGAGCATGCATATAATGTGTTATTTTAATTTCAGATCACCTTTTTCATGCAGTTGGAATTTTTTATATTTATATAATATTCATATATTCATACATCTTTTGATTGACATTTGATAAAGCACATTTCCTGTTTAGTCTATCTCGGAAAATAGTTACAAACTGAACGAATACACAAATTTATATTATATAAATTATAAATAATTGATCCCATCCCATTTTACTATTGTAATTCATAAACCTAGTAAATGAAGGGTGCAAATATAACTTTTGTTTGGTCTAATCACACATTACTGACTGAATATATTGCGCAACATTATAATGCCACCGCCACTGACAGCCAAGCTGATGGATTTTTGTACCATGTCATTTCAGAATTGAAATGATAACAGAAGAAAATTAAAAAAAAAAAAAAAAAAAAAAAAGTAACAAGCAAATATTATAACAGGAAAGATTAGGTTGTATTAAAATGTTGATTCCCCTCATTTATACTCATGCACAGCACAACTCCTATCAGGCCCGAGATCAAATATAAACCAGAGCAATGTCTTAAAGTAGTTTTGGAAGACAGGTCCGTTTTTGGGGAAAACAAAGTGGTAAAATTGACTAGGAGCAAATAGCAGATAGAGGATGTCACCATGCCTAACCATACATTTACCTTTTTTATGTATTTCTTTGTCAAACTCCTGCAGACTCTATTAGCCTCTATTCAAATTCAAAGTTTTGTTTTCGACCAAAAGGGGTGGTAACAATATTATAGCATGAAAGTTCCCATAGGAGTGCGCTGATCATGTTATTTCCTGCTGCGTAGTTCATGCAGACTTTTTTAAGTCTGTAACAAATGCAATTTAAATTGTAGCAAAGTAAGATGCCTCCAAATATAAACCTATTTATGAAAAAGTAAAAGAACACAAAAAAATCAACTTCGTTAGTGTAACAAGAATTAAATGTACTTTATTACTTCTATCCCTGTCCATACCCAAGGTGAAGCATGATGGTGGCAGCACCATGCTTTACAGCTGCTTTTCTTCATCCTGAACAGGAGCTTTCATCAAGGAGAAGGGAATCATGAATAGCTACAAGTCTATTTTACTGCAGAACATTCAGATACCTGGTAAGAAGCTGAAGATGGAAAGGATTTTCCCCTTTCACCATCATAATGATGCAAAGCATACAACAAATTCAACATAGGATTGGCTTAACCAAAAGAAGATCAAAGTTTTTGAATGGCCTAGCTGGGACCCAGACCTGAATCCAACTAAGAATCTGTGGGGTGACTTGAAGAGAGCTGTGCACAGGAGATGCCATCACAATTTGATGGCTTTAGAAAGTTTTTCAAAGAAAGAGTGGGAAACTATCAAGAAAATATCAAGTCAAGATGTGCCATGCTGATAGACTCTTACTTAAAAAATTATTGATGCAATAAAATCAAAAGATATTCATTTGGTAATGTGCAAGTATTTTATTCTTCTTTTTCCCCTAAAAAGATTGATTGTTTTTACTTTATTTGTGTAATTTGCAATTTCACATTAATGCTGGGAAAATTTCTGCAATGATTTATCTTGGATTAATTTTTTTAACTTCACAAAAACCTGCCGTTTTTACAGGCGTGTGTACACTTTTTATATCTACTGTGTGTATATGTGTGTACATACATATATCAATGTTGCATAGTTTTTGTGGAATTTGTTTTAGTAGAACTCTGGTTTAGTAAACTTTGGTTAATAAAACTCAGTATTTTTATTTATCTATATAAACACAACTTGGCTCATGATATAAGAAAAATTTGATGATTTATGTAGATGGCTGCCCATTTAAAAAATTCATTAGTGCACTCTCTCTCTCTGTCTCTCTCTCTCTCTTTCTCTCTGTCTTTGTCTCACTAAAACATGCTTGCATACAAAACCATTCTGCCTCAGACAAGTAATATTCACAGAGGAAGCTGTCATTCCCATAGGGGATGTTGTTTGTTATTCCAGTGGTGACACCTTAAATCTGCATCCAAATAGGGTATAAAATATTTATGTTGTAACATGGTGGCAAACTTCATTGCCAATTTACCTGGACATAAAAGTGTGTTAGATGACTAGTGCAAGTCAGAACAGACTGGGGCAATGAGGCATCATATTACCATTAGCTACAAGAGGGAGAATGAGAGAGTTAGGGAGAGAGAAAAACAGATCAAAAGTGTGGAGTGGTAATCAAGCTTTTTGCCATTCACTTTGAGTGAATCTTGCACCTTTCATTCCTTAACATATGTAATGTCTAACAGCTACCAATGCTATCACACTTTAATGAACCTCAAGAGACTGACTGAAACAAGAAGGTTAGTGACTCTCTATCTAATAACTATTATATGGACTTGTTTGCTCTGTTACTCATCTGGATTAGGTATCCAGCTTTCTGAGCTTGTTCTGTTCGCCTAAATGAGCATGATTCCTCCCAATTCTCTAAAAGTGAATAGTACATACAGCATGAAACTGATAGATAAGTTTTAAGTGTTAAGGATATGAGATTCATTAAGTCTTTACATTCTCTTTGTGTGCTGGTGTTCAGACAAAGAACACATTCCTGGGCATGTGGAGGCAGATTTCTGCCTGTAGGCTGGAGTGGTTGTATCCTAGCAGCTCTTCACCTTCAACATGTTTGGGTGGAGATGAAAAACATCCCATTTTACATATAACAGCCAGAACAAATATAGTAATGGAGGGCATCAGGTGAACCTGTGAACCTGTGTCTCTTTCATGACAAATACCCCAGACTTTTTTGTGTGCCATAGAGAGAGGCAATCTACATGAGGTCACAGCACTGCTGGTACTGCAGTAGCCCGAATGCATTCCATAGTAAAAAGAACATTTCTTTATAAAGACCGAACACCAAACTCTCTTAAGCAAGTCTGTTCTATTTATGCATATTTTGGGGGATTCCTTTGTTACACTGTAAAGAATACAACTAAGCAATAGTTTGCCAAATGTAAAAAAATCTATAGTTATGGATATATTTGTGGCAAACATTAGGTCTGAGATATTGTCCTTCATTGGGTGGAACTGGGGTAAAGCTTTGATTATTTTTAGAAATGAATGTGACATCTTGATTTCTGTAAACAAAGATCTGTAATCTGTTGTGAAGATACAGCATTGTGTGCATTCTCTTTTTTGGCCATGTGGTTTGAATAAGAGCAGACGCAACCGAAACCTACAGAATATTCCAGCCTTGACCAATTGCTTAATTATGTCAGTTAACTGTCACTTAACTGTATAATTAGATGTCTATAATTGTATTAATTCATTCTTGAAAAGAAAATTGTAGGAATTTTTACCAGCTATATAGACCCAGCCACAATAATCATGTATTCGCCAGGCATATATTTTTTTTACTGATTTTGCTCATCTTTTAACATTCTATCTTGGAAATGAAATTGTGACATCAGTGGATCATGCAATTGGATTTTTTTTTCTACTGAATGTGTTTGAGAATGGAATGCATTCATTTGACGGCCTCCACTGTGCCCACAGCATTCTGACAGAGATACATTTGAAAGCTGATGTTTGGTGTGAATGTCACTGGCTAAAGCTCACTGCATGATCAAAATTTTTGGCGTGTAATCAGGATGTTGGCAATGTTGGAGTTAGCCAGATTTAGCTTATCTTATGTTAGCAAGCAAATAAGTTGCCAAAAAAATGAGAAAAAGAAAATAACTGAAACATTTTCAGCCTTTTAAAATTATCCTATTCAATTCAATTTTCAATTCAATTTTATTTGTATAGCACTTTTAACAACAGACATCGTCACAAAGCAGCTTTCAGAAGTATATAAATTCTGAATAAAATGGAAGCCTGGCAAATAACATGCAAAAAAAAACTAAATCTCTCTGTCTCTTGCTCGCTTACTTACTTGCTTTGTAGTTGTATGTGCGTGTGCTGGAACCTAGACATTAAAAGCAGCCTAAGTGGGCAGGCAGTCCTTGTGCATACTATTTTTTTTTTTTTTTTTTTTTTTAGAAATAACTAGTCAACATATTTGACAGACTTTTGAGTAAGTTGTTTTACATGGTAATGTTCTGTTATTTCTGTTATCTGGTATTTCCACTTTAGGTTCCTCATGCAATATTTTTCTTATTTATTACACCACTGATATTTTTACAGAACCTTTGATAATTACTGAAATAACTTTGATAACCTTTTATCTTTTTAACAAATCATTGCTGAATTGTACTTGAACTGAACTGAATATGTATATATACACAGTATACAGAGTACAGTACTGTGCTAAAGGCAAAAGTTTTGAGCCATCCATCATTTCCTCATATTTTGCTTCCAAAGAGTCAGATTTACCTGTATTTTTTTAATGTAATGTAGTCTTGAGAAATAGTTCTCCAGGCATCCTACATACATCGATAGAACAAACACAATGGAACACTATCAGTCAGGGTTTGTTCTCCCCGAAGCATGGATCTCAACATAATTGAAGCAGTGCAGGATCATCTTGACAGAAAACAGAACAAAAAGCAGCCTGCGTTCAAAGAAGAGCTTTGAAATGTCCTTCAAGAAGCCTGGAGAACTAGACCTGAAGACTACTAAAAGACCATGTAAACCAAATTTAGAGATTTGTTTCTAAACACCTTATGCATGTGAGAAAATAATTGCTGAAAACACTGTGAAAAGACTGTAAACAATGTTACTGAATTGTGGAGTCAAGCGTTTTTCATTATTTTTGTGTTCCAGAATTTTTGGAATGGTCACAAATGGTGGTTCGAAGACAAAAAAAAACTAGAGCCACCTAATTAGCATAAGCCTTCCCCTAACACTACAACTTCTAAACATTAGGGCGCATTAGCATTGGTGGTTCTCCTGCTTGTTTGCAAGTTATTATAAATACTTCAGTACAGTTTGCTAGCTAGCCATGCCTTCCTCCTGCAAATGCATCTTCCCTGGATACCAGAATTTGCTGAACAGCTCGGTCATTTCACAGATAATCCAGTGTTAATGGCGAATGGAGCCGAGCCAACTATCTCCCTCCCCAGCCTTCATACACATTGCTAACTTGAATACTTGGGAGAAGTCTGTTTGGCTGGGTGTTTAATAACACATTTTTCTGTGGTGTGACAAACCCAGAATACATACAGTTTTACATGATCTTTAAAGAAAATACAAGAAGGCTGGACTAAAAGAGTTCAGGCTGTGTTGAGGAATATTGGTGGTCATACCAAATATACACTTTAAAGCTCTTTAGAATTATACAAACACCTTTTTGTTATATAATGTATTTACATGTATGTTTGCGTATGCTGCAATAATCACTGTACTTACTGTCTCAATTTCCTAGCAAAATATGCAAAATATTTTTTTAAAAAAGTAAGGGGTGAGGGGTGGCTCAAGACTTTTGCACAGTACTGAATATGTAAGGTCATTTCTTTACAGGCATTCAGAGACTCCTTTGCCAGTAAATTCACACTCATAATGTGAAGTTATTGGTGTCCCATTGATAAAATCATATGAGACAAGGATGGACTTTAAATAAATACACTCTCTTCATAGATTGCCAGGTGCTAGTAGAGCTTTAGATTTCAGTGATTCTATAGGAGCTGCACCCCCCAAAATAAATAAATTGCTCACCCCCCACACCACACACCCCCACATCAAATATCTATCAGACACTCTCACACACACACACACCTCACCCCCTATTTTCACCCTCTATTTTCCCAACCCACTGTCTTGACTCAGATTGTTCTACTGAAATCCAGAATTGGGTTGGGTTACTTGACACTTGTTCAGACTTGAGCACTGAGTGAAATGAAAGGGAACTGTTTTATCTGTGAGACTTGCAGTGCTAAAAACTTTAATGTTTTAGTGTGCAGGCACAATTACAAAAAAGGACCAGAATTCAGATAGTGATCAGATGTTTGGGATACAACAGCATCTTTTGGTAATCAGTATTTGAGCAATCCTAATAAGTATTCTATACTCATCTTTTTAAAGTCTCTGCTTGTATTGTGCATTGACCCTGCATCCTTTATAACCTGAAAAATTACTAAACACTATGGATAAACCAAACACCTGCACACAAAGGCATACGTGTTCAGATCCACTTGTCTGATGAAAAATTTGCAGCATCATTAAAAACTTCAATTGTGTTTTAAGTCATTTGCCCACATCAGGCTTTAGGCTGGATCCAATCATAGAGCACTGGGGGGTTGCACTTCATGATGGCAATGGGAGTGGTTTGCTTCAAATCGCATGTTCCTATTGGTCTAAAAAGAAGTAAAGCAGCATTACCTGAGGCAGGTAGACAAATAAAGAGAGAGGACCAAACTGTTGCTCATCCACCCAAGTCCTACAGAGGTACACACAATGTTTACCTTCATGAGGATCTTTTACTTTTTTGGGAAGAGGTTTTTGGAGTAAGTCTGATATATGTCAAATGTCTTGCTTCAAAACTGGATCTAAACAAAAAAGGTGAGTGGAAACAACTTGCAAAGTATATGGCAATATCTATCAGAGTAGATGGATATCTGTTTTGTTTTTTTGTTTTTATTAATTAAATGCTTGCTAATTATGTTCACAATTTTTAATCATGACTTTTAAAAGATGAAGAGAAGAATATAAATGCTCAAATACAGAAAGTTTATTTTTATTCACAGGTAATTCATGTGTGCCTAACTTCATGGAGTTAGGTAACTTTGTAATGTCTCAGTTTATTATTTGTGTTGAAGCATATTATCTAGTAAATACTATATATAATTTAGCAAATACATTAAAATTAGTCAGAGGTATGTTGTAGAGGTATGTTGTAACCCAGAAAGAGAACTGGGAGTTTAAACCATTAAGTACCTCAACATGACTTCATATGTTTGGGCCTGTTTAAGCCCATGCGGTGTGTTTTTTTTTTGTTTGTTTGTTTGTGTGTGAGTGCATGGGTGTGTGTGAGTGCATGGGTGTGTGTGTGTGTGTGTGAGTGCATGGGTGTGTGTGAGTGCATGGGTGTGTGTGTGAGTGCATGGGTGTGTGAGTGCGCGTGTGTGTGAGTGTATATATATATATATATATATATAGAGAGAGAGAGAGAGAGAGAGAGAGAGAGAGAGAGAGAGAGAGAGAGTGTGTGTGTTTGGTAGTAGGCAGATAAAAGTGTTGAAATTCATTTTACAAGAGCTCTATAGCTTTTTACTTTTATGACAGAGGCAGTGGAAGACACGCCATGATGCCTCCATGACCCAGGGGCACAGAGAGATACACAGGCCTTGGCTTGCTGTGGGGAGAGGCCAGGCTGCAGAGTGCATACTCACCTAAACTCTCAGACCACACCAAGCAATTTCTACTCTAAACAATACACATTGCACCAGCCTGAGCGGGTTTTTTTTAGTTTTATATTAAATAGTTTGATCAAAAGAAAGTTTTTTATGCCCTGGGATGTTAAATACTCTTTACATCTATTTTGTTCGTTATTTACTTACATCAGAATGTTGCTTTTGTTTTAACAGGGCCCTTGAGTTGCAGTGTGATAAACTACATTTTAAAGGGACTGATGATTCAGTTGTGCAGTTTTCCATGGATTCTGTCCTTCATTCCACCGGAGTCTGTGTCTCTAAACAATCAGATTTTAGTGGTGTGAAGTGTAGGAGACATGGAGTCATCACACACTTTCCTGCATGCAGAAAAATAAAATCACTGGAAAGACTGGACAACAGAGCAAACAAGGATGTTAAACAGAATCACCAAGGGCACATATCTTTATAAACAATGAGCCAACCTCTAAGCTAAGTGACTTTAATTTTGAAGCTACAGTCAGTTTTTGTATCATTAAATCAATATTAGCAGACTTTTCTCTGTACTATGTGTTTGTGTGTGTTCTTCAAGTTTCTGCTTGAAGCACTTGCAGTATGCTAAACAGTGTAAATGTATTCATCCTCCCACCTTGCGCCCTCCACCTTTTTGCAGTAACGTTTTAAGTCCATAACTTCCCCACATTTAACCTCCACGTAAAGCAATTTGTCTTGCATGTGGTTAACCACATGTGGCACACACACACGACCCCTCACACAAATAAACTCAGTATAGACACTGTTACGTGTTCCTTTTTGGTCTGTTTACTGTGTTTAATCCTTGTAATGTAGTTGCTAAATGCATAATTCACCTCTATTCTTAACTTATAATTAGTCCACCTTTATTTCGCCCACTTATAATGCTATACATTTTGAGATGATTTCCACAATTATGAGTTCTTTAAACAGTAGAAAAGTTTAAAGAAAAAAAAAACAGTAGATTTCAACAACTACTCCTAAAGTATTCATATTACTCTGTGGGACGTTTCAGCCAGAGGTATACCTTGAACAGTTTTGAGTATTTATTGTAGTTCAATCAATTCTCCCTGCTGATTACATGTTTATTTATTTTCAGAATAAAATGCAAATGAACAGATATTTTTTGCCCTTGGGTTTTAGTGGTGTTGTCTTTATAAACAACAAATGCAGCCTATTGCGCCTTTTTTCAAAAAATCATGGCAGGATATGTGATACTGATTTTAGTAGCTGTATACAGTAAATATCTAATAAAGAGCTGAATGCCACCAGGACAATATACCATATGTGCATGCTATTGGTTGCAAAGCATGTTCTGCTTCAAAATGGACTTTCTATTTTTCTATCAATCAATTATATCCACTGAGGTTTTGCATTCTCACTGTTTTTTATTGCTCAGTGAGTTTCCTGGCTATATACTTGCAACAAGATACTATTTTAGTTAATTTTATTTTTAGCTTCTGTTTTAGGTATTGATAATTAAAATAATTCCTGATAATAAAATGTTTATTGTAAATACTACACTTAAATATTACAATGGCTCGAGAAACAAAATCTTATTTACTTACACTATGAACAGTTATGAACTTGGAGCTTTGTGTTAAATGCTTAATAGCATATTCTCATTTGTACAGAGGGGCAAAATCAAGCTTTGAGAGAAAAAGCAAGGTCTCCTTGGAAAAAGAACCTGTCTATTTTCAAGCATTTAACACTGATTCTTCCTTCAACAGTGTCTGATGCAACTAACTCATTCATTCTCAGAGGAATAGAATACTTTGCATCATGAGTCTGGAACACAGGGACTGTTTAAAAATAAAGACAAATCAAAAAATTGTTTTTGAATCAAAAACAGTTTATGCTCAGATGAAAACCAATGCA
Source organism: Notoglanidium maculatum (assembly GCA_030068355.1). Lineage (NCBI taxonomy): Eukaryota > Metazoa > Chordata > Actinopteri > Siluriformes > Auchenoglanididae > Notoglanidium > Notoglanidium maculatum. Next base: position 14,785,892 of record JAQQZX010000015.1, on the reverse strand, counting down.
TTTTTTCTCATTCTCCTCCTGCTAAGCCCAAGCCTTAGTGAAGATACAGGTGAGAAATGCAGCCTAATGCAGATGTTAAAGATTAGAGAGGCTTTATTAATGAATATATATATATATATATATATATATATATAGATAGATAGATAGATATAGATACATTATATATACGTAGATAGATAGACTTATTCTATCTGTGTGTAGATAGATAGATTTATTATATAAACACATTTATTACATTTATTGTAAACATGAATTAATTATGTGATCATGTCAGTGTATAAAAACTATAAACAGTTATGCCTTTACCATCTTTTGAAAGGAAAGACAAAAAAAAAGTGTATCTTGTGGTTCAGAAAAACTGCAGAGCTTCACCTACCTGCTACATAAAATTGACACTGTTACATAACACTGACATCAAAAATACTAAACATCGCCTCGCAGAATACTTCACCATATCAATAATTATCTTAAGTTAATTATAAGTTTTTAGACTGTTTATTTAGAGCATCCTACATACTAGTCTCTGTTAGTTGTTACCATAGAAACAATAACATTTGAATGCGTGCATTAAATCTGATTTGTGTTGCAGCTAGCATTACTGCTAGCTTATTCTCAAAGCAATTGTGGAAAAATAATCAATGCCTTCAGACCAATCAGATTCGAGGATTCAGCAGTACTGTGATATGATTGGTATTATAGAATAATAATATATTGACATAGGAAGATTACCTAATTAGGACAAGACAGTACAGTCACTCTTGTCATAGCTATAACTTGTACTGCTATGCCATTTAAGACTTTCCACAGAGGATGATGTCATGACCTGCTCCTCATGGCACACGCGAGTGCGCCTAGAGGACTCTGCCATGCATGTAGTACTTCTGATGTTCCATACTACAGTTCCCATGAGCACATGCTCCTTGGCTCATCGCCATGTGACCAGTAATTGGATGTCGGTGCATCCAATCCATGGATAATCATACTCGTTTTAAAAGGACTCTGTTTCGGCGCGAAGCATTATTCTAGCCCCACATTAGGTTTGCTAAGCCTTTTTGTATGATTTATAGTGTTTTGGACTTTTGCTCAGTGTTTTTGATTATTGTTTGTGGGTAATCTATGTTACTCTGTTTGCCGATCGACTGACCCAGTTTCTATTTTGGATTACTCTTTTGCCTGCCGTGTGTGTGTGTTTATAAACACCATGAGTTTTACTATGCCGTCTCCACACCTGTGATTGTGTCTAGCGAAACCCGACGACATGACAGATGACATCAGTTTAATTTGTAATGTAGATAGTGCTAAAATCATTCCAACTTTAACATTTCAAGAAGAGAATTTAAAAAAAATCAAACCCATCAAATGACATTGAAAAAGTTGCATTTATTTTTGTGTTACTCTGTATTAATACTATGAATTTGAACATATTTTTTTGTGAATTTATAAATACTTTAAAAAATACACCATTAATCAGTGTTACCTGATTTCAAATCTTGTAGTTTTTAATTACATTAGCATTATTTAGGCACTTTGACAAAACAGTTCCAGGGACTTTTTGATAGGGACTACCCAAGGGGAGAACTTTTAATTGATGTAAGGTGCATTAAAATCGTATTGTATTTTCTCCTTCGCATAGGTTATAGGCTCAATAAAGCCTAGATTTCACGGTCTCTCCATTTATCTATGTTTTTTTTTCTTTAATTTTTAACATTAACATTAAGGCATGTTTAAATGTCTGTTTTACATGGATTTAAGCCTGTACCTGACTCCGAATTTTTCCTGTCACACTGGATTTGGCTGGTCAATACAAAGATTTTCTATATAAACTAGGCCTATGTAACAATTAGGAAATCCACTAGTGACTTTTTTCAGTGATTCCGAGCATGTAACGTAGGCTATTCTCCTCTCGCGCTCCATCTACAAAAATTGCATGCACTACAAGTTTGTTCTTTCTTTGTTTAGCTGTTCAATGTGAAGACAGGAAGATTTTTCTAGCTTGCAAACAGAAAATACACTGGTGATGAAAATCTAATGGTGAATCCAGTGGTGAAATTGGCAGTAATTTTAGTGATGATTTCGACCATGTCACGTATCTGTCCCTCGCGATGCGTGCTTCCCCTTATTTCTGGACCATTCACCATACAAATTCATCTTTCATGGTTCCTACTGTGCTGGAAAAGTACCTACCCTTCAGTAGGAGCTAAAAGTCCCTAAAAACTGTCATGGCAAATTGCACTTTAAAAGAAGACGCTGAGAGTCAAAAATCCAATAAGTAAAAGAATTAGCCCAAGAAATATGAAGCAACAACAACACAATTGGCAGTTGACCCAGAAGTGGTGATTCTTCACAATTTTCCAGAGTTTATATAGTCATTACCTTTTTATGATTGGATATTAATAAGTCATCCCATTTTCCTGACTGGTTACAATAATTCCACTATTCTGATTTGCCACCATTATTTTCTAATCACCTCCCATCAACTGCTGACATGGTAGGGAGGTGATACTGATAGAATTCAGTTGATTCCTGTAACGTGTTTGGGGTTTGGCTGGACACAATTGCAGGTAGGAGATGGCACTAAAAACAAATGTGTTTATTAAGCACAGAGGCAAAAGTACAAAAATGGCAGGCAGTATCAAGATCCACAAACACAAACCGGTTCAGGCGACCGGCAAACAGAGCAAAACTGGGAAGGCAAAAAAGACAATATCCAAAATACAAATGTTGGCAGGTAAAGAGCACACAACTCCAACAAATCAAATTTAGGGGTTCGCATCTATAGGGTATTACTAATGAAGTTTAATAAGAATACCAACATAGGCAAAACAAATTAAACCCAGAGAATGTAGAAGAGGAACTCTCCTAGACTCCAAAGATTCTGACATCAAAATGTAGAAATAAAATATTTATCGGTTCCCTAAAAGTCTGGACCCTTATCTTTCAAACCGTGAATC
>JAQQZX010000015.1:14759641-14775088 GCA_030068355.1 Notoglanidium maculatum | reverse complement strand
CTGGACGGACTTATTATTAGTGGCTACATATGTTACGTTAGTATAGAGAATCTCAAAAGCATTAAAATTATGTCCAAAATATTAAATCCAATATTTTATACATGCTTCCCCTTGTCAATATCCTCAGGCAGCATGGGCTGCAGTACCATTATTTTAATGAAAATTGGCTTTAGGTATTCACACTGACCCCTCACACAACAGCTTCCTTCTAAACCAGGGGTCACCAACCTTTTTGAAACTGAGAGCTACTTCAAGGGTACTGAGTAATACAAAGAGCTACCAGTCTGATACACACTTCTGAAATACAGTTGTACGGTTTTCCATTAATTATATATGATGATGATGATGATAATGATTATTATTATTATTGCTGTTGTTGTTGTTATTATTATTATAATTAATGATTAGTGGTATTCATCTATGTGAAGACACTGTCTGATCACGTTAATGATTCCTCACAATAATTATTAACAATGATTTAAGAAGGTAGGAAACACAAATACATTTCAACATGCAACACTTTTTTTTATTTCTATTAATCTCAATGCATTCCATATGTTTAATTTTCAAATGATCAATTCTGCAACATTTCTTAGGAAATCATGTCCCATTTTACTAACCACTACCTCTGTAACAATTTTTAACAAATCAAGAACTATGTCCCATGTGTGTACGAGTTATCAATTATGTAACATTTTTAAAAAATTGAAAAAAATAGGAAAACTGCTGTTTGCCCAAAGCTGCCTTTAACTTTTCTGCCCGTAGTGCACTGCAAGGTGGGTGGTTAGCATGGTTGTTTTTGTGACACATAATGAAGTGTCTCCACATTGCGACGTGTGCCGCACTTTGCCGTTGCCACATTCACCCTGCAAATGAGACACACACTTTTCTCACGTGTGTCATGATCCACTCCTCGCACAGCGCGCCTTGAAGATATGGCCGCACGCGCTGCGCTTTTCACATCTAAGCGGAAGCGCGCACTTCCGCATTCAGACAGAGACTACATGGACTACAGTTACCGTGAGCACCTGCTCCCAGCCATTAGGCCAATCAGAGGGATGCAGGTGCATCTTATCCCAGAACAATTACGCCAAGCATATAAGGACTTCCATATGCGTGTTTACTTTGCGAAGTATTAGTTTAGCCCCGTCTGCTATTGCTGAGCGTTATTATACCCGTGTTTTGGACTCTCTTTTCTCTGACTCTATTTTTGGATTACCCTTTTGCCTACCATGTTTGTACCTCTGCCCAGGGTGTGTTAAAATAAACACTATACTGCTTTTACATCCATCTCCCAAACCTGCACTTGTGTCTCACCATGCCTCGACGACGGGAACGCCATGACAACATGATTCTTTCACAATTGTAAAAAAGAACTCTTCCTCCCAATCACTGTGAAAATAATAAGTTTTCTTTCTTTTTCCGCCATGTTTTTGGGGGTAGAAGCTGCATCCATCTCCACATCTTAGCATAGCCCGCTAGCTTATCTTGGCAAACACTGAGGCTTGTCATGCGCTCAATATTGACCTTTGAACCAGACTAGGTCAAAGTTCATGTATACGTAAAACATTTTTGCTTTTAAATTTTTTTTTTCAATACTTTCATTTTCTAATATACATCAATGCAAATGTGATTCAAAAAGAATAGCAACACAATAAAATAAAATTTTAAACAGAGCTCACTAGTGACTAGTGCTATTTTTAGAACATGCTGCACGGGCGACACATGTGGTCCCTGCAGGCAACCTGGTGCCCGGACCGTGTTGGTGACCCCTGTTCTAAACTGAGGGTATTACGATCGCATCACCAGCCCTCCTACAGAAAAGAAAGCACAACTCACTACCTATCTTTATTGTATCCACCACAGCTCAGGCTGAAGATTTGTTGTTACATTAGATTGTATCCAAGATTTCTAAGGCATATGGACATCGGAGCAAACGTTGTTTATGTATACCATTGCCTAACACTGCTACAATATAAGGATCATCCAAAAACTGACCTGCAGGATGATATGATGGACCTGCTATGCATCCTCAGTTTGCTATGGAGACTAGGCCTCCGGTCCTCAGTATCACCTGATGCTGGTGGGTGGCCAGGGGAGGGACCGCAGTAAGAGGTGTGCATGGAAGCAGAAGCATGGCTAATGGGTAGGGTCCATGGTAGGCTAAGAGCAAATCTCAGCCAGCTGGCCCTCTCGTCCATTCTACTCTTTAACATCTGCACCCTGGACAATAAACTGGACTATAACCGACTTCAGTGGACTACCCAGCACAAGTTTAGAGCCTGTGTCTTTGTTTTCACAGAGACATGGCTCAATGACAGAGTTCTAGATGCTGCCATTCAGCTATACGCCCATTCGTGCCAAGAGAAATGCAGCTCTGTGCAATAAGACGGCAATGGCTTGTTTGTTTACATCAACATGGAATGGTGCAAGAACTCTGGCTAGTTTCTAGTTTCTGCTCATCACTGGTGGAGTTTGTGACCATTAGATGGAGACTGTTTTGTTCACCATGGGAATTCACCACCATGCTAATTGGTGGAGTGTACATTGCCCCGAGCGCTTATGGTAAAGAGGCACTTTGTGAGCTGTACGGGGGTAGTAGTGAATTGCAGAATGCACACCCTGATGGACTGTTTATTGTCATTAGAGATTTCAACCATGCAAATCTCAAATCAGTGCTCATCCAATTCCATCAGCATGTGGACTCTGCAATGACAGTGGCAAACATGCTGGATCTTACAAAAATATTCTCAGTGCATCTCAGAGCCCTGCTCTCACCTCAGCTACTCAGACCACATCTCTTTTATGCTAATCCCAGAATACAAACCGCTCGTCAGATGCTCCAAACCAGTTCTCAACAGGTGAGAACCAGGCCTGCAGAAGTCATCTCTGCTCTTCAGGCCTGTTTTGAGCACACTGACTGACATATGTTTAAGGAGGTTGCAACTGATGATAACGGCACAAACTTGGAGAAGTACACATCATCAGTGACCAGCTACATCAGCAAGTGAATTGATGCCATCACTGTCTCCAAGACCATCAGTACATGCTCCAACAAGAAGCTGTGGATGACTGCAGAGGTGTGTTAGCTACTTAGGACCTGAGACTCCACCCTAAGAACCACCCTTTGGCCCTAAGAACATCAAGGGCCAAACTGCCTTGGGCCTTCAAAGCAGCAAAGTGTGCAAATGGCCAGAGAACCCACAGCCACCTCCAGCACAGCGTTAACACATGGTACATGTGGCAGGGTATCCAATTGTACTATTTTTTTTAAATATAGTATCCAGTTACTTTTTTTCGGATCAGTTTAATGTTTTAAACATATCTTTGTTTATGCTTATAAATACATAATTTTATGTTTATATTTATGAGTACATTTATGAGTCAATAGACATTATGTGTATAAATTTGAAGAAGATATATTTAGTGGAAGTAGTCTTTAAAATAACAAAAACAAAATTGCCCAAATGTGTATTTCCCCTCAGTGTATTTGACAGCTGCAGAAGACCCAACACAACTGTAACACAGTGCAATTGTAACATGTTTGTTTTCTCTAAATGCACATATGCAGATGTGACAGACATCCATATACAGATGTCACTTTCCTGTGTTTGTTGGAAATAAATTAGGATTTGTCCATGTAAAAATAAAATAAATAAATAAATCATTGTGCCAGGTAAGTTAAAAAAATATATTATTTAATTATTTATTATTAAAATAATTTTTTCCTTGCATTTTCTTACACTTACACTTATCTTTACACCAACTGTTAGCATAGTTTTCAGAGTTTGTGCATGCTACTTCTGTTTACAAGATTGTGAGAAACACAGGTGAGACCTGCAGTACAGCATACAACTCCTTTTGGCTTTGTAGAGCATGTTGCCTCAGACATGTCTTAAATTGTTAAGTGTAGAGAACATTGGCTCCAGTGAAACAGAAGATATTTGCACCCACTCATTTCTGCCCTCATAAGGAGGAATTGCAATTGATGAAGCTCATATTGGCATTATCCTTTTTTGATTCACAGTAGTAACCATAACAATCATGTTTACTATAACAAAAAAGTGAAATGGAAAAAATGAAAACAAAACAAATGAATTATGTTTATGTGCTCTGCACCATCAATCAATTACAATACATATTTAAATGGGCAACTGTTTGGTGTATGCTTTTCTATATGTCCATGATGGGCATCTGATGATCTATTGTAATTCATTCACTTTCAGTAACCGCTTAATCTCTGTCAGGATCACTGTGGATCCAAAGCCTATCCCAGGAAAACTGGGCATAAAGCAGCAATACATTCACGCCAATGGGCAATTTATCTTAGCCAGTCAACTTCTTGGCATGTTTTTTGGGGATGGGCAGACACTGGAGAACCTGGCAGTAACCCATGCAGACATAGGGAGAACATGTAAAACAATACACAGACAATTAACCAAGCTCAGGACCAAACATAGGATCCTAGAATTGTGAGGGGGCAACACTGTTGGCTGTGCCACTGCACTGCCCATTTATTGTAATTACTTTTATAGTAATTAACATTTTTCAAGCTACCCTCACATGAAGTAATGAATGGATGATGGATAAACTTTGATTTTGCTGATGTTTGTGTAAGTTTTTGAGTGTTTTTCAGCTGTACAGTGTTACAATTGTGCCACTTTGCCATTACTGAGTGATATGGGTCTGCTTTAGGTTTCTGTGAAAATGTACAATAATTGCTGATAACACAAAATGTGTCGGGAAACTCTCATCTGAGAAAAGGTTATATTCATAGGAAACATTAGAATTTAGTATGAAGGGAAAGTAATCAATATTGGTAGTGTTTTCTGTAAAATGCTTGCAATGTGTTATTTGTACTAATTAATTAATATTATTAATATTGTCTGTTATTCTATATGATTGTATTTACGCATGTGATCAGTAAGCAACAAATAGGCTGCTTGTCGATACATTTCCATCAGGCAGTGCAAGACAATACAGTATACTGCAGTATACTGTACTATACTGCAGTATACAGTATACCAGGGGTGTCTCTACATTAGGGGCCGGTGTGGTCTGGCCTCACCAGATGTCACTGTGGAGCAGCTTGGTAAATATCGTTTATGGTATCAGTAGCTAGCCACTACTAATAGCAAGGCAACATAATGAATCAAGTCGAAATTTAATAAAAACTAAACCGGATGAATGAAAGATCATTCTGTATCTTTTCCTTCAAGCAGTGAATGTCACTGGTGTGTCTATTTTTCATTATTACATTTAAAAAAAATTAGGTCTTATTTACATTCATATAATGCTTTACATTCATATAATGTCCATGTCACAACAATAAATTAAGCTTGTAAATGTACCCATTTCTATTTAATCAGTTAATTAACTTAAACCTGTCATAATTTTCCTATTAAGTTGTTGTTAAACTTATGTAATTTTACTTAAGTGGAAATTCAGCACTTAATTCAAATACATAGATTTATTACTTTTTTCAGCATACAAGGTGTGTTATTTTGGCTGTAGTTTAAGGTCTAGAAAGCAATTGGTTTCTCTGCTCTGAAATGTTGTTTTGTGTGTCTTAAAGTTGCAGCCCACAATGAAAAAAAGTTGTAGACCACAATCATATATTGTTTGTTAATTTTGGATATGGATTGATGATGTTACTCATATCACTGTCTTTAACTCAGTTAACTCCTGTGCCTGCATTATGGTAATGTGTGTAGTTATGATTTCACTGATGAGGTGCGTTTGTGTTTGGATTATAACTGAGTAAGTAGGTTTGTGTGTAGTTTCACTGACATGTCAGATGCTGCCCATAAAGGGTTTATTGTGTCCCTCCAAGTTGTCTCTGCCAGAGATGCCACTGACAGTTACTAATATGAATCCACAACATGTATCCCAATGAAGAACATTTCCAAATCACAAATAAATAAATAAATAATGATCATAATAATCACGTTCAGGGTGGCAACATATGATTATAACACCCCATTGTTGATTCTTATCCAATAACAACATGTCCCAAAGTGTTTTATTTCTCTAATAAAAAAGATAGTTTGGGTTCTAAAGTCTGACTGGCTCAGCAATATTCAAGGCCACTGTAAAATCCTGCATAACATGTCCTAAAGTGTTTAATTTCTCTTATACCACAGCAATTTCTAAAGGATTACAATTTTTATTAATTCATGAGCCAAACATGGTACTTTGTAATTAGCCTATAGTTGCGTTTACTGTAATGATGTGGAACACGTGAAAAAAGTTAGTTCCTGTTATCAATGGCAACCATTCTAACCAGTTGTTCTCCCATTTCTTTGTGTAATTTGTGGTGTTGTTGTTATTACTGTTATATAGTGAGGAGCTTGCCCTGGAAGGATTTGGACCTGGTGGTGGAACGGCAACCAATGCCACCCTATCTGCGCCACATGCTGGATGGTGCATGGCCTCTGTTCTACGGCCTCATCCTTGGAGTTGGTGGTGCACTGCTCTTAGGTGTACCTTTATTGCTCTTTATCTTACGTCTGTAATCCTATCACATACCACATAAACACGTACCACATATAACACCACATACACCATCATTCCTTTCACCTTGATTGCATGCTAGCATTAGAGAAGATTCCACTGAAACTGGAGAACTGAAAAGCATAAACTATAGGATGTATTTTTAATGAGTATGAGACAATATTCCCAGCAAATTAATCATAAACAATGTTGTGCTTTAATTGATTTTACAATTAAGTTTTGCATTATGTCTTCCTTCAGAGTCTCAGGGCAACAAGAAATAATAGATTGAAAATCCAGTTTTGCAGTATTTGGCAGTATTAACTCAGCTGGGAAGCTTTCTGTTTTAATACAAATAAAGATATTGAAAATGTAGTCTTCCACTTCAACAATACTGGCCAATACTTTGCACCAATATTATACACAGGAAATGCCACTGTGCAGGGATCTCTTGCCAATCTTCAGGACAGCTGTGTAAGAATGCATCATCTCTGGTAGTAGACAGCATGCATGTTGCCACTACGCATATTGTTTGTGTCTGTCTGGTGTAGAGGATAAACTAATTATCCAGCCTAGCTTGTTGTCCCCTGAGTATGCCCATACCCCTGAAATAATCCACTGGGCTAATAACAATGACAATGATAACAGACAATGCAACCTGCACAGTAGCACTCAGAAAGTAACAATGGTCAGGAAGAGAAGAGTATGCTTAGGATAGACTATACTGAGTATAGCACTTTATTATCAAATTAACATGTAGTAATGTGTAGGCTTGGCAAACTAATTGTGCTAGATTTTTTTAACAGTCCAAATTTCCACAGATTTAAATATTCTCTCGGCGTCTTTTCCTTTCTCTTTTGCTGTCCCTCTCTCTCTGCTTTCTATTTCTTCTATATTTTAACCACATGGCAGGGATAGTGTACAGAAACATCTGTGCCAACTATGAGCTTGTAGCTCCCAAGTCCCAATGGGAGGCACCACTGAAAGTGGTTGAGAACAAAACAGCTAAGACCTGTATGAATTCAAGTTACAGACAGATAAGCAGTTGCTGCCAACCAACCAGACATAGTGGTGATAAGGAGCAGAAAACAGAAGAATTGATAGATGGTGGCAATCGCAGCTCACAGTAAGATCAGGAAAAAGGAGCATAAGAAGACAGAGGTACAAAGACCTGAAGGAACAAGTGGAACTGGTGTGGAAGGTGAAATCCAGAGCGGTCCCGGTGGTAATAGGAGGATTAGGGGATGTGACTCCCATACTTAAAGAGTGGCTCCAACAGACTTCAGGTATAACAACTGAGGTCTCTGCACAGAAATGTGCAGTTCTAGGAACGGCTAAGATACTGAGAAGAACCCTCAAACTCCCAGGTCTCTGGTAGAGGACCCGAGGTTGAGGAATACATACACACAAACCACCCACCAATTTATATATATATATATATATATATACATACATAGAGAGTGAGAGAGAGAGAGAGAGAGAGTTCTTCCCCCATTTAACTAACTGATTTTTAGTTAATTCTGAATTCCTTAATGCTATATACATAATTACTTTATAATTATCATAATTAATAATAGTAATAATAAGTATTCTTATTATTGATGCTTTTGAGGAAAATGTCTGTTAATCTTTAATTGAAACTCTCAAGTCAAGTCAAGTCAAGTGGCTTTTATTGTCATTTCAACCATATACATGTAATACAGTGTACAGTGAGACGAGACAGCGTTTCTCCAGGACCAAGTGCTACATACAAGATTTTTAACGCTGGGAGGAATGTGCACTCCGATAATAAATACAGAGACGTTGGAAAGTATTTTGGTTGTCGGGGGCCGGCTCGCCGCACTTCCGCTTCCTCACACACCTCTCCCGGCACATCCGCTACTCAGCACACCGCTTCTCAGCATACCGCTTTCTCGGCACACCGCTTCTCGGCACATCGCTTTCTCGGCACACCGCTCCCGGCACATCACTCTTGGTCTTTTTTGCAGATCAGTTTTTTAATTATTTCTTTATATCCAATAATGTTTATCGCGGGTAGACACGAACACCGTTCACTTGGTGTCCATTTGCTGCCGGAGTCACGCCAAGAAAACAAAATAAAACAAAAAAGCACGATTTTCAGATCCGGAGTGGCCGCTGCGAGCTGCGGTCGCGCCGCCATTACGTCATCAATTATCTCCATTCAATTCCACATTTGTTGAATGTTATCAGGAATGTTCAGTATATTTACCCTTCCATGCCTTCACTGGTTTTCCTCTCCTGCTTTTTGTTTGTATACTCAATGTGTACTACAGTTGGCAAAATAAATAAAAACTGAAAAAAGTAAACCATATATTAAGTGGTTATCATCAAGGATATAGTTACAGTATTACTTTTACAGTATAAGGTTTGCCAGATCAGACCAACAGTTGGTTGATGCATCTCAGTTTGAGTTTTATCTATTTTTAGATAATTCTAAGAGTGAGTTGAACATGAGGGTTAAAACAGTAAGCAGTGTATGGCGCAGTACATCACAAAAGGCCCAGATGAGTTTCTGTCATCCACACAACAGAAACAGGTGGATGTGTATTTAATAGACATTTTAAATTCTCTTGTGAATAATGCATTATTAAATTTACTTACATCCAGCTTGATGAATGAAGACCATTGTTTTAAATAACAAAATAATAATAAATAAATTTACCTCCTCTTAATGCCTCATGTGCTTTCATAGATGATGTTACACACAATATCAATGATTAGTGGGTGAATTAGTCTGGAAACTGACATTTCCAGAGGAGTTCCAAGACTTGAGTGACATACATACCTCAAACACACATTATCAGGCAAGTTTTCCAGTCCATGCTGCTGCCTGCTAATACATATTTAAATGGATTGGATTACAATACAAGCACGCATTAAGAAGAACCTCTACGGTCTGTCAGGAAATCTTGGAGTGGGTGTGGCAGGCCCAGACCAACAGGATGCAAAGTAGAGGGAGTAGCATTCCTGATGTGCCTAAATGATGGGCCTTCAGAGGTTGGATTGTGTCATTAGTTGACTATACGTTCTGCTTTTCAATTTATCTTCTATAGATAATCTTCTAAGGCTTACACAGACTTACATTGTACACAACACATTTTGTCAAAGTATGATCCTAGTTTACTTGGTTTGGTATCCTTAATCTACTTGGTTTATGGATTGGACACACCACATTTTGGTTTTTAAATGCCTCTAAGTCAACCTAAACTGTTTTTCTTTCATTTTCTTTCTGTCTAGTATTTTTGTTAGAGTAAGTGGTACAATTCATCAAAGCATCCAGTAAAGAAAACCAAGATTCACTGATAAAGCCACAGTGCCATCCTGTGGTCGTAGTTGAATACTGCAAAATGGAAGAGAAGCATGTGATGGTAAATAAAGGAGCTCTGGTATATAAGTTATTTAAAAAACAAGAACAACAGGCGTTGCTGTAGTATGCACATCATTTAATTTAGGTACAATGTAAATATAACATCTGAACATTTGAATCAGGTTAATGATGGAGTATTTATTGGTTATTGATTATTATTTATGTATGGCCTCAAACGGCCTCAAACAGCTGTGGGGTACAGGAAGGAAGGAGACAAATGGTCTGCTGGATGTGAAAGGTGTGAATGTCCTTCCAGGGGTGTGTAGGTGTTATGTTTAGAATGTTCAATTCAATTTTATTTGTATAGCGCTATAACAACAGAAACTTATGAATCTATAAATTTATCTATATAAATTTATATCCCTAATGAGCAAGCCTGTGGCGACAGCGACGGTGGCAAGGAAAAACTTCCTGAGATAACAAAAGGAAGAAAACTTGAGGGGAACCAGACTCAAAAGGGGATCCATCCTCATTTGGGCTGCACTGCATAGTGCAATTACAAATAACATACTTTAATAATAGGGTCAAGTTAATGTGTGTGTGCCAGGATATGTGTATGTTATATTAGAGTGTGTATGTTAGGATTTGTGGGTGTGTGGGTCTGTGTGTATGTTAATGTGTATATGTCAGGATGGAGTGTGCGTGAAGGTGTGAGAGTAAAGACACAGAAGACAATGGGACAGACAAATGGTCTCCGAAAACTGGCTGGTCATATGCTAACTTGGGAAACACGACACAATTAAAACAAAATTAAAGTTCGTGGCTAGAAAAATACTGATATAAAAATGGAGACTAAGAATTTTACCTAACACATTCACACTCCCAATACATGTGTTGAATGCATAAGCCATAAAGGAGGCTCTGATGCAAGGATAATCACCTGTGCTGCTTGAAACAGCCAACAAGAACAATGCACCATATGGATCTTTGTGGATGAAAAGTGTCTGAATGAGACAGATGAGTGGATGAGTTACACAAAGAGATGAAAATTAAAAAAGAGCTACCCAACCTGATACTCACTGGCATCCAGCCATAAAAGCATATGTGCACACACACACACACACACACACACACACTCACACATACACACACACATACACACACACACACACACACACACACACACACACACACACACATAGATAGATAGATAGAGAGATAGATAGATAGATATTATGGCAAGTCGTTTAGGAAATTATACATATATATATAATGACTGAAAACTCTGAATATATGGAATGAAACCTGAATATATGGAATCAAACTCTGGATACGTATATGGAATGAAAGTCTGAATATATGGAATGAAACTTGAATATATGGAATGAAACCTGATGTCATGGAGGCATTAGCACCTTTGTTGTTGCAGCACCATGTTGTTTCAGGCCAATATCATTCTGTACTGATGCAAGAACGCATCGCTCTAAAAACTCTGTACATGGACAAAAAAAAATATGAACAATGGCGCATTATTATCATGCTGTTTTGTGAATTCAGAAAATGGGAGGAAATTTCCCCAAAACTGCTTGTAATAGCCTACATTCATTCATTTATTTTCTTCCGCTTTTTCTGATGTCAGCACTAGACTAGAAAACATATTACGTGTATAAACGTAATAATAAATGTGGCAACGATGGAACTAAAACAAGGGAACAATTTATTAAAACATGGCCACGATTAAAGTTAAATGAGGGAATGTACTGTATATATCGTGGGCACCAATTAATAAAACGTGGTCAATATTTTTTTCTTTTCGTCTCCTGAGCAGGGCTCCATAGTGTTCAATACGGTTAGCAGCACTATTTTTGGCCCACAGCCCCACATGCATTTGCAAGTGTGTTAATTATGACACCATTGCTTAGTATTGCTACTACTAGATTTTGTGCTGGTTCACTCATAGACACGTTCTTGCATCAGATTGGAATAATATTAGCCTAAAAAAATTCCTTCGGCTACTCCTGTTAGGTGTCGCCACAGCAGAGCCATTTGTGTTCGCATGTCTGATTTGGCTAAGTTTTTACGCCGGAGACCAGGCTGCAAAAAGCTCAATGCCAGGTACATTGGCCCATTCAGAATCTTCCAACAAATTAACCCAGCGACATATTGATTAGACATGCCTAGTTTCTGCAAAATCTCTCCCTCATTCCATGTATCCCAGCTTAAACATGTCATCTCTGGCTCCCTGGACACCGAATCACCACCAGTCTCTCCTGCGGAGCCCCATACCAACCCACATGTATAGTAAAGTCCATTCTGCTTTCTCACCGGAGAGCCGGGAAGCTCCAGTACCTGGTGGAATTGGAGGGTCACGGACCTGAGGAACAATGCTGAGTACCCTCTCAGGACATTCTTAACACCCTCCAACAACAGTTCACTAGTGCCAAGCCTTTACATTGCTCGTGTTTGGTTTTCTGGGCATGACCTGTTTTGTTTATCTGGTTTCTGATTCAACTGCCCTGTCCCTATATGAGTGTTTGCCTACAAGTCGTGATCACTTGCCTGTCTTTGGATTTAATTTCTGTCTGTTCGTACCCTGGTTTGTTCATCTGATTGTGTGACCTGTGCAAATTTATGGACTTTGATCTCTGCTTGGGTTATTTAATAAAGAACGG
Source organism: Notoglanidium maculatum (assembly GCA_030068355.1). NCBI lineage: Eukaryota > Metazoa > Chordata > Actinopteri > Siluriformes > Auchenoglanididae > Notoglanidium > Notoglanidium maculatum. The sequence continues at coordinate 14,762,596 of JAQQZX010000015.1, read as the reverse complement.
AATATGCACCTGCATCTTCTCCTGAGCTTGTTATCGTGACAGATTGCTTCCCATACACATGGATGCTGCAACCTCAGACGATCTCCGCCTCACGCTTGCAGCCCAAGGGCATTGGAGATCATGGGACATCAACAAAAGCGAATGCAAGAAATGAGCAATCAAAGTGCAACAGCTGTCTACTGGCCTCACTCAAGTCACAGAACAACTATCTGAGCTGCTAGAGTCACTGCTCACACACCCAACCTCGTATCTACACCGGAGAGGTGTGGTGATGATCTGGCATGCTGCCGAGGGTTCCTGCTCCAGGTACAGGTCTTTCTGGCTTCTTGCTATGTAACCTATTTTCCTCATTTCCCTCAATGTCTGCTGCATGTTCACACTTTGCATATGTACAGTGTATAGTCACAATATCATTAAAAAAAATTTTGGTGTGTGAGAGCATTAATTGATATCCTTACTCATTAATTGATTTGCACATAATCCATATTTGTGAAATGCCTTATATGCACTAACAAGCATTTTTAATTAATATTTACTCAATACTGACTCTTCATGTATTCTTATTCATATATCCATACCATTTTTATGTCTGTGTCTGTATTCCTGTATGAACAGTAACTAGCCCAGTAACTGCCAAGTGGAATTAATTAAGGATCTAAGGTATGAGTTCATCCTACCTGGGGAGATCAGCTGAACACAGTGACAATAACAAAAGCACATTAGGAAAGTCTCAGAATCTGATTAAATACTTTATTGCTTAGACTTTTTGACTCCCTGTATCTTACTTTATAAATTTGGGTCTACAATCTGCCATGATGTGTACTAAGACCTGGAAGTTGCTGAAAGTGGCTTGGCATATTTTATTCTACATTAGTTACCATGTCTGTGCTGGAACAGTATGCAGGTTTACTCAAGATATGACATCAGGAGGACCCATGCAGAGATTTCCACCAAGAAGCAACTGCAGTTAAGCCAGTCGCTCTTCCTGAAACCATGGTTAATCTGCATGTAAAATTTTAGGGACTACACAGCAAAACTGCCCTTGTTAATTTCTCAGTGTTGGCTGAAATCAACACAGGTCAGTTATTTTAACACTTAATGTATCAAATCTGACACCTGCAGAGTAAGTTCCTGAAAGTGTTGGTGTGGATTTCGGTCGTTATTCAATTGTACACTTTTTTTTTTTTTTTTTTTAAAGTGTTCAATTGACCACACCCTCATTTCCTGTGAAGAAGAGCTTTCCAGGATTTGCGGTGAGATTTTGTCTTGCTACAGCAGTAAGTTTTATTTGGGAATATTTAATGTTTCATGTTGATATTAGCCCACATAACGTCATTAAGTGTAAAGTGAATTGCGTTCATAAGAAAATGTATGATCTTCCAGTGTCACAGCCCATTTTTAACTGTTTTTCGTGGAATTGACAAATTGCTAGCATGAACAATGAATAAAATTAACTTTGATAACAAATATCACGGCTTTAATAATTGTGTTATTCTTTTTTTTACTTGTAAGTGCTGTAGTGTTTTTGAGTGAGTTAGTTGCAACTCCAGTAATTTTTCAGGGCATACTTTAACTTCAGTAGACTTATTGAAGACTACTTGTACTTCGACTTACTCGTAAGTAGCATCAGCCATAGTAACAAAATAAGGTAGTTTTTTCGAATATTTTTTACTCTACCTAACCCTTTTTTAACGGCTCAAAACTGGGAAGCGCCCAGCATGCGCACAATCAGGCTGCAGAAACATATTTTAAACCGAAACTTTGCTGGTTCTCACATCCTATTATTTTATAGCCCCTTGGTTGTAACTAATGGAAATTGTTTGTATTCAGTGATTTGTTCTTGTGATCATTGTAAAAGATAACAGTCAGACAAATCCTCCAAATCCGCCTCTTGTGACACTACCCTACTGCACCTCTCTTTGTCCTGTGAAAAACGTTTCTGAGAGCTAGCCACTAACTTCTAGTCGACAGTTTTGGGATCCCATCATCAAGGGGTAAAATCACTCATCTTATTGTTTGACAGAGTTTCTGAGAAATAAGTTTTTTTTCGTGTTCCTGAAAAAAGCGATGTTTTTCATCAGACAGCGATGATGTGTGTTTTAGCGAATCCTATTAGTGTTGGCTATTAGATGTTTTGTAAGTAGATTGTATATGTTTGGAAGTATGTTTTATGTATGCCATAATTCCATTTGAAGGTGGTGACATGCTGGTTCCTATGGAGCATAAGGGAGTTATCAAATGGGTCAGGGTACCAGAGTCAGAGAATGTCTACTGTTATTCTGAATTTTTACAAGGAGGTAATTTTAAGCAAAATGGTGGAAAGCATTTTTTGAAATCGTGTACAGTTTGCTTTTGTTTTTTGCAGATTAACTTTAGTAGTAGTGTTTAGTGTAGTGTTTTTTAATTTCAATGTTTAAGATTGACCAAGACTTCACAATGCTTTTTGGTGATGAAGTGTCAGGTAAATTCCTGACAAGACATTCCTGGTAAGTGGCCCACGTTTTTTAAACCAAGGATCATTACTGATTGCAAAAATCAGCCTCAAAATGAACATCTGGATGAGCTGCTTTTGTCTGCACAGTCTGATGATGGTGGTAAGTGTAAACTGGAGACAGCAGATTTTAAGTGCCTTTTCTCATACCCTAGATTCCCTGTGAACTCGACACAATGAATCATATGACCATAACAGTGTTTTATCAGTTTTTTAACTCTCATCTAACATTGTTGGCTACTGTTTAATTAAATCATGGTGTGGTTGATTATTGATCATTCTCCAAACCTTACTCACAGCTATAGTTTCCGAACCTTATCCTAACCCTATCCTTATATAGTTGCTGATCCTTATTCTCTAGTATGGGACTGTGAGGTGGCTGCCATGCTTCTGCTTCTTCATCTGTTACCTCCAACATCCAAGGGCAGGAAATCTTCAAAGATTAGTGCATCGGATGCCGCTGA
>JAQQZX010000015.1:14743206-14757363 GCA_030068355.1 Notoglanidium maculatum | reverse complement strand
ATCCAAAAGTTCAGAAATCCAGGAATTCAGGCAGGGAAAGCGGCGACACAACACGCCAGCGTCCTCCCCCTGTGCCTTACAAAAACATCCCAGTATACAGTGTATAGTAGTATATACTGTAGTCCATAGTAGTAGTTTGCTACATAACTCGGAAGTGTGTGCTGCCTCGCTGTGCGTGGTGGAGATATTCAGGAGCACGGTGCGCACATCGTTAGTTGTGCTGCAGTGAGGGATAGATCATGATACCACTCAATGGATTTGAAAATTTCGAACACTGTTCAATGGTGGCTGATGTGTTCTATGGTGTCACTTTGTGATTATTCCAAGAATACCATAAATAATAGAAAAAATCTATTAGTGTACTGGGAGTGATGATTCACAAAAATGTTGCATGACAGCATTACCTATTTGGCATGATTGTTCTCTCCTTGCCAATCTGTTTCTTGCTTTGTTAGGATGTAACTGGCAAGGACTTGAACAGTCAAACTCCAGTGGGAATCCTCTGCACTGATCAAGAATGTCCTAAGCTCAACCCTTCCAGAGTTAAGCTTGTCTTAGAAGGGAGTGTAGAGATCAATGGCGTGCTGACCTGCCTCAGGCATTCTGTCTCCTTTTTGGACTGATATATGCCTGCACCTGGACTGCCCCAAATGCATGAAAACACTTTCTACTTTGTTCAGCAGGTAATGTTCAACCTTGGAAGAAGTATCTGCCACCCAGAATTCAAACTATGGAAAATCAGATTCCAGTGTATAACAAGGTTCCAAATAGTTACACTATTGTAATAGTATATAGTAATACATAATACTACTGCTTGGGCTAAGTGTTTTGTTTTTAATGTTGCAGTTTTAGATGTTTGCTGTTGTTGACTGTTTGCAATTGAAATTAAATTAAACAAAGAGAATGTATTTTTTTGGCTTTTTCTTTTTTGTTTTCTTAATAGTGTTTTATTTTAAAATAAGATTTAAATTTGTATTCATTTTAATTTAAGATGCTAAGTGGAGTTATTGGGCAAAGCTTTTGATATGACACAGGATTTCAAGTTAAATCAACTTAAATTAAATTAAAGGTTTCCTGAAAATTTTTAAGTTTATTCAACTTATACAGGCTACGGTATAACAGTATAAAAAAGTTATAACGAAATATATAAACCTTAATGAGTTTTTTCAAAATGCATGTGTTTCCATTACTTTTAGTGTGCAACTTCAAATTGCACATTAAGCACAAAGATTTCATTTCATTATTTTTGAAGTAATTTTTACTTTCCAGTATTTCTTTTAATATATGCCAATTGGTGACAAATTAAAGGTCCGATATGTCCGATTCAACCACCTCAATACCAACCACATTTACCCCTTCCTTTCCAACAACAAATTTGAAAGTTTGTTGGCTGTCAGGTGCCTATAGCATACTTCCATGTACTTATATTCATGCTCCCTGGCATTTTCCATGGCTCTTTTTTTTTTTTTTTTAATTTGAGTTCTCACATTTGTTAGCCAGCAGCAGTAAATGCTGATTCCTCTTATTTCTTCCTTGTCTATCTTTCTTTCTTTCTTCTTTGTCGTTCTTCTGGTGCTTCCTGTCGGATTCACACTGCCACTTACAAAAACGTGCAATTCATAGTTACAAGTAATTAATTATACACTAATGAAAACATATTCATGAATTCCATAAGTATATTATGGAATACTGTATATACCCCGTTTCTGCTAATACACAACCTAAAAATCCTGTATAGTGGACCTTTAAAATTTAGTTAAGATGTCATAGCTAGTCTTGTTCCTAACTATTATCTGACAATTAGCATATCTAATAATCTAAAAGCTACAAATGATACTCCTGAGATACCAGTAATCCTGACCCCTTCAGCTGTCCAGACCAGCCTAATCCATCCTGATGCTCTACATCAGATTGCAGTTCTCATCTCTTACCTTACACTTGCCTTCAGAGTCTCTGAATTAGATTTTGTTAAGTGTCTAAGGATGAATGCTAACACTGGCTAGTTTTGCCTTAAGTTACAGTTTTGTTAACAATTTTAGCTAGCTAAAGCTAATGTTTGTCTTGCCTAACATTAGCTAATTAATATTAGCTAGCTGATAGCATGCCAGTTAATTTCTAGTGTTGGCTTGGCATTTCATTACTAATATAAAATGTCATATATTTTGTAACGTTAGCAAACATTGGTGCTTAGTCATAAGCAGTGACAGAATGGAGGAGTAGTTGTTGTAGACATATGTTTTTACGTCAATATAGATTTTATTTCATTTTAATAGTTTTTTGTGCGACTGTGGTGGCTTAGTTAGTCTTTGCCTTTTGGTATTAGCTTTGATAGTACCCTTTTGTTTTCACTCAGGAACTCTGTTTTGCCTAGTTGGGTAATTGAACAATATTAAAATCAATGTGTGCTGCTATAGAGTAAGGTGGAGTAATTTTATTAGATTAAAGTATGCCTACTTTATTAAACACTTTATTGAGTAGATTTCATTCACAGCGTCAACAAAAACAACAGGAACAGGGATATCTGAGCCTTTTTTGGTGATTAAAAAGAGTTATTTGAAACTTGTAAGACTTAGATGCTAAGGTAGTCTGTATTTTCTGTGGTTGTCATGCAGGCTTTCTACTGAGCATGACAGTATGGGTGATGGTGAGTTTTACATTTATGTGCTATCATATTTTGAAACATATCAAAATATATGTCAATATATAGGTCAAGATGACCGGCAGCAGGCAGAAAGAGGTCAGTGAGCAAGCAGGACAGAGAACCAAACAGGTGAGTAAGTATGGAGATTGCACTTAAATATGCATGGAATCACACAAGATACTTAAGCAAATAGTACAACTTCATTTCACTGAAGCACGTTCCTGCACTGTGTTGGGTTGAAAAAGTCAAAGCTCCTAATTGGCATTGTATAATTTGGACTCTGTTTAAAGACACCTATAAACCATGAAGATGGCTTTGTACTGCAATTGCTACAAACAGGTTTGCTATGATATTTTAAAATTACAATTGCCATGAATAATTTTGCACTCAAGTCTCCATCACTGAACAGTTGATAACTTCAACTAAATAGATTTCATATTAAAATATAATGAAATTTCACTTTTTGACAATATATAAACAAGGTATAGAAGTGAGTTATTTATAATTGCACATTCCAGTGTCACCTAAATATGGATTTGGGCCCTTTTGAGGCTAACTCCTCTTAAGGTCTTCCTCATGTTTCAGGGAGTTGTTCCTTGCCACCATCACAAGGATACATTTATATATTTAAAATTCATATCCAAATTTTTGATATTTGCAAATAGCTGCTTTGAAATGTGCTATACAAAAAAAATGGAATTGAATTGAAATAAAAAAAAAACAAAAAACAATAAAACAGTTTCATTACATGCAAATGTAGACACGGCACACCTCATTGACAGACCTGGGCATCTTAGCCATGCAGTGTGACGACTAAGCAGCTTAGGAACTTTCCCTAGTTTCTCTTTTACTTCCTGATTAATTATTCCCAATGGCTGATTATCAGAAGATGTACACTTTGTGTTAGAGTGTGTAGCCCTTCATTGTTGGTTAAAGGCAAAACTATGACCCCTTTCAATTTCAAGTGTTAATATGAACACCACTTTATCTAAAACCTTCAACCTTGAAACTTATAAGGCCCTTAGTCTAAAAAGTTGAAAGTGTAAATAATTATGCTGTGTGTGTATATTAAGAGTATATTATGCAAAATGTTTTCATATGGCTTTTGACCAAATTACAATCTTTTCAGAAAGAACAGTAATATACAACATACTGTTGATCTTGTCTTCAGGTTAAGGATTTCTTCCCTCTACTGGTGAACAGATAAACAACATGTATACTTTGAAATTCTTTTTTAACTGACAACACTACAGCAAAGCTGACAAAATTAATTAACTGTGCTTTGTTTATACAGCAGTTTACTGAATAAACCAAAAATATCATGTGATAATGCTGTCAAGGCAAATCATCTTTCAAAATATTTTTCTGAGCCCTCAGAAAAGTTCCTGTGGGAAAAATATAAGAATGACATCTTGTTAATCATCAGCAACAAACATTGATTGCAATAAAACTCATTCACTGACACAGATCAAGAGATAAGACCTTATAATATTATGGTCAGGAAATATCGTTTCAACATTTTAGCTTTAGGGCTTTATTTTACCTGCTCCAGATCCTGTTCCTCTTCTATATCAAATGCCAGTTTTACCCTTTCCCTGTCTTCCTGCTTATAAAACACACATGCATGCTCAGTATAGGAAAGCTTAAACCAGTGAAATTTCAGAATTCACAATATTACTCAAATAATCAAATAAGATAATAGTAATAATCAAATATTTAAGTAAGGTTGACATAAATGAAATTCTTTCATTTGTGTTTGATTGGATTGGAGAGTAATGGAATTCATGGCGCGGCATTACATTATAATACAACAAAAGGTAACTTTATTCTGTTAAAGACGAAAAGACAATCAAATTACTGATACATTTATTAAAATGTGGATTTTTTTTTTATTTGAGGTTTTGCAAGATTGAAACTCATTTTTGAAGGCTTGCATAATGTTTTGATATTGAATTTCAAATTTCCACAAACATTATTTTGTATTTGAGATGAGTTTGAGTTTTAAATTTGTCACTGTTCTCCTGGTGTATTATGTTTTGCAGGTTTGAAACATTGTAAATGGTGATGTGAAAACGCGTGCCTATATGTTGATTAAAAAAAGTTCAGAGTCATTGAATCTTTATTTTGAAAACCTTTGCAGATGCACATTTGCACTTGTGTTGCACTATGCACTATGAGCTTACACCAGCCACTTTTCAGAGAATTGGCCACAGAGTAGTGAGCTTGTGTATTTAATCCCCCCCTTGGTTATATCAGAAAATGAAGAATCTGCAAATGGTCAATCAAGCTACAATGTCAGCAACCAGTTGACATGGAAGCCAGTTGGTTCATAACACCAACTTTTTTGGAGTTTCAAATCAGAGTTGCTAGACAAACACTGCAAGAAACCCTAACCCTAAACCTATGTTTCACAAGCTCACAACTGGGGACAAATCTCTGACCTACAACACCACCAACACCAGTGAAAAAGGGAATCCGCAAAAGTTTCAAAATAAAGATTCTCCCTTTCAAAACTCATGGTTCAATGATTCAGATCTTTTTTTTTTTTCGCAACATATAGTTTATACATTTCTCAACTAGTTTTCAGATCTTCATTTACAAGGTTTTAAACCTGGAAAACAAAATAATACACCAAGAGAACTGAAAATTTTTAATATCTGAAAATGTGTCAGTGAAACACTGTAAAAAGAGTGTTGCAATTGTGAATAAGAACCTCATGTGCTTTTTGAAAAAAATAATGTTTGTGGAGACTTAAATTTTTTTAAACCTATGAAAACATTATGCAATTTTTTTTACATATTATTTTCAATCTTGCAAAACCTTTTTATTAGATTTCAAACTCAAGATTTTCATCTAAGAGTTACATTCATTCAATATATTTTTCAGTACCAAAAAGAGTCAATTCGCTAATCTTGGGCATTGAAAACTAAGAGTCAAGTGCAAAACTTTGGAGTTGATTCCACACAGTGAAAATTATTCGCCTCACCCCCACAGAATGCAAAATGAATTTAGCATTGTATAGTTTCAGTGAGAGCAGGCAGCAGATAAATTCAAAATAAAGATAAAAAAAATCATCTGTTGGAATTTGAACAATCAATGGCTTAAAATACGGACACAGTGGCAAAAAGTGTGAATAAAAAGTAAAGTAATGATTAAAAAAGTGATAAGCAGTAAACCATACATACTGTACATAATACCGTGACCTTGCATTAGCCCAAGTATTTCATTTATTTGACATGAGCACTTGATAATTTAATCATGCTGTCAGATTATCTAATAAATGTTACTAATGGTATATTGTAACTAGTAAACAGTTATTTAATTAAGCCTTGTTAAGAGAACAGTTCTGTAGTAGCGCTTATTAAAATGCTGAAAATAAATATTTTAATTAAATAAATATCTTTTGTATAAAATATAAATAAAAAAAATTAAAACAATCAATTAATTGAAAAAAAACCCAACAGATTACTTGATTATCAAAATAATTGGTAGCTGCAGCCCTAAAATGCATTTTAAAATAAAGCATGACATTCTATTATGCATGTGCACACACTTCAGGAGTATCACAACTCTACTCTGGTCTCGAGTGAAACCATAGCTGACCTTACAGTTGCCAATTTATTTCATGGTTTCTAGTGAAAAAATGGGTGGGACAAATTTCACCATTATTTTGGCTTTAAAGCAGAAAATGGGAACAGCATCATAGTACAGTGCTAGTTATGCCTTACTGCTGTGAAAACACGGTCATCATCTGCATATTAGGTATTGGGGTAATCCAAAATTAATATAAAAGTAATTTTAATAAAAGTAATCAAGTTGCATTATGTTAATATTATTATACTTGGATTAGATTACTGACTACATTTTTAACAAGTAATTAGTAACTGTATCGGAATACATTTTAAAGTAACACCCCCGACCCTGGTGTGTGACCAAACAAATATACGGAATGTATGTGTCATTCACTGTGATAAGATATACTAAATATTACCATAGCAAAAAGCAAACTTCCTTGTCCTTGCACTTGCTCGTGTGATTTACCTCTTTCATAGTTACAGCAGTCAGTGACTTGTGCTGAGCAAACAGGACTGCATCATGGACTGACAAGAACATGTGCCTTGGAGTAATACTGCTGTCCTCAAACATGCCTCCAGCCTCCAGCTCCTCAAATACCTGAGCTAAAACAATACAGACAAAGAGGGAGCTAATGGGTCAAAGTTAATTATACAGTACCCATGAACTTTTACCTAGCTACCTAATACCTAAGCAATCAGAGTTGATTTGTCTCTAAATATCACACAAATATATATTGCATCTCACCACTATTACAAGAAAGATAGAAAGATTAAAGATAGATAGAAAGAAAGTTATGCAGTTATGTTATCTAAAAATCACAAAGATGTCTTGGTGGATGTAAATGAAAAATGTTTTAAGTCATGTGATGCTGGTTTTTAAGCTTTTCATATACCCCTGCAGCATACAGTGGGGTCCAAAAGTCTGAGACCAGTAAAGAAACTGCTTATATCTTGTGTTCTTTTGTAATTCTTCACTACAAATTGCATTACAAATTTCATTACCAGCAACAACTCAAGTGAAAAGAGGAATCTTAGAAATATTTAAATACATTTCATAGTTTCTTAGCCTTTGTTAAGGAAGGGAGGCAGATGCAATTGCAGAGTAATGAGTTTAGTAAACACAGCCACACCAGTCCAAATGTGAAACCAAATGTGTTCAAAAGACAGGCAACAATATATGAGCAGTTTCAAGGTAAGCAAGATTTAAAAAATAAGAAAAAAAAAACCAGAACATGAACACAAGAACAAAAGGTCTGGTATCGTTAAGCATACATGCACTAAGCTAATACTTTGCAAACTGTGTGTGTGTGTTTAATCTTTAAATACTGTGAGCTGTGATTGGGTGATGGGGTTCGGGTATGCATGATTAAAAGTCCAGTGACTGTGATCATGGCATATTTACAGTCTGAGGTGCTGGGTGCTGAGGTTCCTGGCAGCCATGTTTTGCTTTGTTTTCCTGAAAGTGTAGTCTAGAATCGTACTTCAGCACTGCTTTCAGCACTGACATGACAGTTTTCGTCATGTCCCCCTTTTACTTTAATGATGGTCTGCACTCGAGCTGGCATGGACTTCACTAGTTTGTAAAACCTGATGATTCATGTTATATCAAATCCATTAGCATTTTGTCTGAACACATGCTTGGCCTTTTGTGCAAAGCAGTTAACATGGTCAATATCATAAATTTGCTTCAATTTAAATAAGAGTCTAGAAATAGTGCAGAATCTTAAATATTATATATTCAAGGTATTGAATATTTACTTCCTTTGATTTAAATATTTAAAAATTATAAAACCTATTTCTAATTTTAAATGAAAAAATTAAATCTCAGATATTCAATCTGGTCTCAGACCTTTGGAGCTATACATACTTCAAGCAAGACATTACTGTGTAGACCCCCTGTCTTTAACCACTTTACACAGGGCAGTTATTTTGGGTGATTGAAAAAAAAAAAAACATTCACCTTGCACGTTTGCTAGGTATAGGCTAATCCCCAGTACACTATAAGTGTTGCTCATCTGCAAGAAAGTAATTATAAATTACATTAAAAACATAGGATATTTTAGCGATCATTAAATAGTTATCACAGTTATATTAATATTAAAGTTAAAAGACACTATGTAACACTTTATATAACACTACTGATGCTGTTTTGTCACCTTAGCAGCATTACTTAATGTCAGTTAGATCACAGGACTGTCGAGTTCTGGATTGTGGTTGCCAGAAGGTGCTGATTAATTTCATGTTAGAAAATTGTCAGGACAAAGGACTTTGTGGTTTCTCTGTTATGTGAGAAACTGTGGTTTGTCTTAATAACTTCAACAGAGGGAAATAGATATGCTCTTGAGGGAATTACTTTACAGCTTCTATATTATACATTATAAGTAGAACTAACTTGTTGGCAATCCACAAAACAGAACTTAACTATAAACTTATAAAGCATATTGTTTTATAAACTGATAAAATGTGCTGTTCTTTAATAAATAAAAAATGCTAGCATTAGCAAATTGTTGTGTTCTAAGAAGAAAGAAACACTCTGAGGTGTGCTATTATTGGAAAATAATTAACCTTGGTTCACCCTGCCATTAATGTTTTTCCTATAACACATCCTGTCATGGTCTATTCCTTGCTTATTGACCTTGGTAAGAACTTTAATTCCCATCAGGTCGATGAAACAGACTCCCCCCAGGTCCAAGATAAGTGTATGAAAAGGGACAGGCTGCGTTTCCATCATAACAGGAGGGGAGCTGGCAGGCTCGAACTCTGGAAGCTGGTCAATGGAGTCCATGATATCACAGCATGGATTGATGTAACTCATGGCCATATTATCACTGCCTACACCACTGGTGTAAAAGTCACTCTGCAGATCAATTTGTGAAATAGTCTGGAAGTGGAATGGGCAGCACATAACACTTTACTTGAAGTGAGATATTACAATTTAGGATTTTTTAAGATTTAACACTTTGAGTATATGCAGCATTAAGCAATTTAAAACTACACTTAAACTCTGTCTATATATTTATCACTTTGAACACCTACATTTAAAAGCATTCTGTGGTGGTAAATGTAAAAAAAATTCTGCACCTGTGTCTTCGTAGTAACTAGTGAGCTCACTTTCCTCTTTCTGTCAGCTGCCTTCTCTTGACTCTGCTTGGATTTTATTTCTTGTTTTTCTTTCTCTTGTTGTTTTTTCAGAAACTTCTTCCTGGCTAGAAGGACCTTGCCTGGATCAAGCCCAGTCTGCCATCAATCAACAAATGGAGACAAATGTAGAAAGGTTACTGACTAACTTTGCATGTTGAGAAAAACTAAGGTAATACAGTATATGAAGGTCCAGTAATTGGAATGCACATCATTTAACTGATGTGAGAATTAAGATTTGAGATACAATCCACACATTCACTGTGAATAATTCACAGTAATCAACATACTTTTTTGATGACCTTGCGGCGAAATATCTCTGCATTGGCAAAGTAAAGAGGTGAGCAGTAACTCACTATTTTCACACCTTCAATGGCTTTCACCTGAATAAAAATACAAGACATACATTTTCATTATTATTATAAAATAATTTTACATTGAAAAGAGTGTAAAAACTAGCAAATATTTTTACTGAATAGCAAGCTATGAGACGTTACCTTATTATAGACTTTAGGGTTCTTGTACAAGTCTGTATCCAAGATCTGAGCCACTTCTGAGCCATTCCGACTAGAAGTAACACAGTCACCACAAACAACATCATATACAGTATATAGTTGTGGTCAGAAGTTTAACATATCATCATGAACATACAGTACTGTGCAAAAGTCTTGAGCCACCCCTCATTTTTTCATATTTTGCTTCGAAAGAGCAAGACATTCTTGCATTTTTTAATCTAGTCTTGATGAACAGTTCTCCACGCTTCCTGCATACCTCAATAGAAAAAAACACAATGGAACACTATCAGTCATGGATTGTCATTCCTGAACCCTGGAGCTCAACATTATTGAAGCAATGTAGTATTGTCTTGACAGAAAGCATAACAAAAGGCAGCCAATGTCCAAAGAAGAGCTTTGGACGGTCCTTCAAGAAGCCTGGAGAACTATTCCTGAAGAAATTACAAGAAAGCTTGCCTAAGAGAGTTCAGGCTGCATTGAAGCCTGGTGGTCATACCAAATATTAACATTAAAGCTTTTTAGAATTATACAATTCTCTTTGTAACAATTCTCTTTGTTATATACCGTATTTGCATGTATGTTTGCACATGTTGCAATAAATCACTATATATATTGTCTCATTTTCCTAGCAAAATATATAGAAATAACAGTTGAGTGGTGGCTCAAGACTTTTGAACAGTACTTTAAATATCATGGCGATATTGGGATTTCAGTGATGTCTTTGAACTCTTTTTTTTCTGGAGAAGAATGATTGTACAACATACATCTATAATAGAAAAAAACAAACATTTTCTGCTCAAGTTTTAATTTATTTTGGGTTTTCTGAAATCAACACCGGGTCAAGACTATACATACAGAGTCTTATAAATACAAAAATATACACAAAGCACACCTAATATTTGGTTAAATGTCTCTTAGCAAGTTTAATCTTGACCAGATGCTTTTGGTAGCCATCATCAAGCTTCTGGCAGAATTCTGATTGGATATTTGCCTACTCATCTTGTCAGAATTGGTAGAGTTCAATTTAATTTGTTGGTTTCCTGGCACAGACCTGGCTTTTAAGCACAGTCCACATATTTTTGATAGTGTTGAGGACAGGACTTGCTCTAAGCTTAATGTTAGCCTGCTTTATACATTCCACAATGGGTTTTGATGTGTGTTTGGGGCAACAAATAGGACAAAATAACAGAAAACTTCAGCGTGCATAACTGTTCACCCTCCCTAAAGTCAGTACTTTGTAGTACCTTTTGCGGTAATTACAGCTCCAAGTCGCTTTGGATAAGTCTCCATGAGCTTGCCACATCTTGCCACTGGGATTTTTGCCCATTCCTCAAGGCAAAACTGCTCCAGCTCCTTCATGTTGGATGGTTTTCGCTTGTGAACAGCAATCTTCAAGTCTGACCACAGATTCTCAATTGGATTGAGGTCTGGACTTTGACTAGGCCATTCCAACACATTTAAATGTTTCCCCTTAAACCACTCGAGTGCACCCATGCCCAGTATCCTGCTAGCCAACGTTCAATCCATCGAGAACAAGCTTGATGACCTCAGAGCCAGAGTCAAGTTCCAGAGAGACATCTGGGACTGCAATCTCCTCTGCTTCACTGAGACATGGCTGAATCCAGCGGTACCGGACCACGCAATACAGCCGGCAGAGTTCTTCTCGGTCTACTGCATGGACAGAACAATGGAGTCGGGGAAGACGAGGAGGTGGAGTGTATCTGATGGTGAACAACAACTGGTTTCGACAATGCGGGCATCTGTCCCCTCACACGCTCATGCTCACCCAAGCTGGAACTTCTGATCATCAAATGTTACCCTTTTTATCTTCCTCGGGAATTCACCGCGGTCATAGTCAGTGCTGTTTATATTCCGCCTCAGGCAGACACGGACTCTGTCTTATGTGAGCTACATGAGGCTCTCACTCATCACCAAACAATCCACCGGGACGCTGCACTGATTGTAACAGGGGACTTTAATAATGTCAATCTCAAATGCGCACTCCCAAACCTCCACCAACACATCTCCTGCCCCACCAGGGGAAATAGGACATTAGACCACTGCTACACTCGGTTCAAAGACTGCTACAGCCAGAAGTCTCTGCCGGCGTTTGGGAAGTCGGACCATGCCGCCATTTTCCTTATGCCTGTTTACAAACGGAGGCTCAAACAGGAAGCCCCGGTCATGAGGGAGGTCGCACGCTGGACCAACCAATCAGTGGCCATGCTGCAGGATGCATTGAATGATGCAGATTGGGACATGTTCCGGCGCAGCTCTGATGACATCGACATGTTTATGGAAGCGGTTGTGAGATTTATCTGGAAACTTACAGATGATACAGTACACAAAACGATCATCAGAACGTTTCCCAATCAGAAACCGTGGGTGGATAAAAACATCTGCGATGCTCTAAGAGCACGCACCGCTGCGTACAAAGAAGGGCTCGACACCGGCAACATGGACCAGTGCAAAGCTGCATCCTACAATGTGCGCAAAGTGGTGAAAGAGGCAAAGAGGACTTACGGGAGGAAACTAGAGTCGCTACTACAACAATGTGACACTAGGAACCTCTGGAAAGGACTGCGAACAATAACGGACTACAAGAAAACACCCTCTACAATGATCAGTGCTGACACATCACTGGCTGGTGAGCTGAACATGTTCTATTCTAGCTTCGAGAGATCTTCAACCTCTCCCTGTCTCAGGCTGTGATTCCCAGGTGCTTCAAGAACTCCATCATTGTTCCTGTCCTGAAGAAACAACAGCCCGCTGTCCCAATGACAGTGGAGAGAGTGGACAGTTTCCGATACCTAGGTGATCACATCATGCAGGACCTGTCATGGTCCTGCCACACCAATGCCCTTGTAAAGAAGGCCCGACAGCATCTGTACTACCTGAGACACCTCAGGGACTTCCAACTACCACCAACGGTGCTAAAGAACTTTTACACCTGCACCATCGAGAGCATCCTGACGGGAGACATCTGCACATGGTTCGGGAACAGCACCAAGCAGGACAGACAGGCTCTCCAAAGAGTGGTGTGATTGGCCAAACGCACCATCCGTACTGAGCTCCCTGACCTGCAGTCCATCTACACCAAGTGGTGCCGGAACAAAGATGAAAGACCTCAGCCATCCCAACAATGGACTCTTCTCCCTGTTGAGGTCAGGGAAGCGTCTTCGCTCCCTCAAGGCCGAGAGAATGAGATGGAGCTTCTTCACTCAGGCTGTTCGGGCTTGGAACCAGAACACCACCTAGGACTGGACTCAGATCACTCCCCCCCTTCCACACACACACACACACACACACACACACACACACTGACCTGCACTAAAATGTACATTTCACCTAAATTAAAATTGGTCGTCATGCTGCTGTAATTGCACATTTTTGCACATTTTATTCCATTTGCTGAATTTTTTCTATTCCATTTGATTGCATATTCCATTCCATTGTATGTTTCTATTTACAGTTTATATTTTATATTTACAGATTATATTTCATATCCTTTATATCTTTATATCATTTTATATTTGCATATCTTTTATATCTTTGTTTTCTTTATATCCTTCTATATCTACATTTCTTTTTATTATATTTTATACTTATATTTTTATTTTGTGTTCTATTTTACTGTTTATGGGTCAGGCACTGCAAATACATTTCACTGCATGTTGTACCATGTATGATTGTGTACGAGAAAAATAAAATTTGAATTTGAATTTGAAATCACAGGCAGACTGACACAGGTTTTGCTCAAGAATATCCCTGTATTTAGCACCATCCATCTTTCCCTCGACTCGGACTAGTTTACCAGTCCCTGCTGCTGAAAAACATCCCCACAGCATGATGCTCCCACCACCATGTTTCACTGTGGCGATGGTGTTCTGGGGGTGATGGGATGTGTTAGGTTTGCGCCAGATATAGCATTTTCCTTGGTGGCCAAAAAGTTCAATTTTAGTCTCTGAGCACCTTCCTCCATTCATTTCGGGAGTCACCCACATGCCTTTTGGCAAACTCAAAACATGCCTTCTTATTTTTAATGCTAAGTAATGGCTTTTTTCTGGCCACTCTTCCATAAAGCCCAGCTCTATTGAGTGTATGGCTTATTGTGGTCCTATGGACAGATACTCCAGTCTCTGCTGTGGAACTCTGCAACTCCTTCAGGGTTACATTTGGTCTCTGTGCTGCCTCACTGATTAATGCCCTCTTTGCCCGGTCTGTAAGTTTTGGTGGGCGGCCCTCTCTTGGCAGGTTTGTTGTGGTACCATATTCTTTCCATTTGAAG
>JAQQZX010000015.1:14728822-14743106 GCA_030068355.1 Notoglanidium maculatum | reverse complement strand
CCATCACATAAAATAAGATTAAGAAACATTTTAATTCCAGGTTGTGAGGCAACAAAACATGAAAAATGCCAAGGGGGGTGAATACTTTTGCAAGGCACTGTGTGTATATATACACACATATATATATAATTTTTTTCTTTTTTTCTTATTATATTATACCTAGTTCTTAATTTGAAGGTGAAGTTAGAGTCATGTGTTTTCAATCATTGAGATGATGAGATGACAATCAAGGGTTGAGTAGGCATCCTCTTTTATTTAAAGGGCAAGAATCTATCAAAGTCTGATCTTCATAATACATGTTTGCGAAATTGTATCATGGCATGATCAAAGGAGATTTCTGAGTACCTCAGGAAAAAGTTGTTGATGCTTATCAGGCTGGGAAAAGATGAAAACAATTTCTAAAATGTTTGGACTCCACTAATACTCCGTCAGACAGATACAGAATGTTCAAGATCATTTTTACCCTCTCCAGGAATGGTAGACAACATTTAACTTCTAAGCATTTAAATGCCTCTCTCATGTTGACTAATGTTAATGTTCATGACTCCACCATCAGGAGAACACTGAACAACAATATTGTGCATGGCAGGGTTGCAAGGAGAAAGCCACTTCTCTTCAAACAGAACATTGCTGCTTGTCTACAGTTTGCTAAAATAATCACATGGACAAGCCAGGCTATTGTATAGAATTTGGGGATGGAAGAGACCAAAAAACTTTTTTATTCAAATGAGAAGCATTGTGTTTGGAGAAAGGACAACACTGCATTCCAACGTGAGTACCTTACCTCATCTGTCAAACAGTGAGGTGCTAGTATCATGATTTGGGCCTGTTTTCCTGGTGCTGATGTGAAGGACTGATCAACAGTTACTGGAAACATTAACTGAAAGCATCTGAAAGCAAAGTTTCACATACTTTTGCCACTCACAGATATGTAATATTGGATTATTTTCCTCAATAAATAAATTACCAAGTATAATATTTTGTCTCGTTTGTTTAATTTGGTTTAATGATGTTTTAGGTCATATTTATGCAGAAATATAGAAAATTCTTTCAAGCACCACTGTATGTTGAGCAATCATTCTTTTCAAGAAAAATAACAGTTCAAAGGAATCACTAAAATCCCAGTATAGCCATGATATTCATGTCCATGATGACTGTATGTAACTTTTGTAACAACAACATGTATATGAAATGTGTCCCAGGTGAGTGTAGTAAAGTCATTACATTCAGGGTTTACTTACAACTGTGTCTGGAAAATGACTACCAGAATGGAGAAGCTCACCCCAATAGCAACACCATAAGGCAGACTTAGGAAGAAGGTTGCCAGGAAAGAAACAACCCATACACACTGTAGTGACAATTAAAATAAGTGTGTGACCGCCCACATTTAGATGCAGCTCAAAAAATATATATACTCTGATTGCAATTATATTAAAACTTCTTTAACCATAGCTGAAAACTCTTTAAATTTATTGCTAAAATATTCTGGCACTACTCAGGATCGCATACTTTGTCCCTATTAAATTTGAGCTGTGTTAAATATTGTGTAACCCACACAGTCTAGTTTGCTTTTCTTCCAGAGATAGTATGGATCTGAGATCTGCAGGAGTGTGTTCTTCAGATTAACAGCAATGAGTGCTCCTAACACAGACTACAGACAAAATGATTAATACAGACAAAAAAACAGTTATATTGTTATAGTTATATTTCTATTGCTTAGAACTAACATAATGTATATGGTGTGATGTTTGTAAAAATCGTTTAACATTTTTATAGGTGACATTTTTCCAAAATTTAATAGAATTTTCATACATTTAGACATAAATTCATTCAAAAAACAGTGTTAAACTTCCTCATGTTAGTTCTAGAAAAATGACACCTAGTAGAAAAATGACACCTATAAAAAACGTTAAACTGTTTTTACAAACTGCGCCACATAAATGTACGGAGACCCCTACAGTCAGCTGAGGAAAAAAAAGCCATATGCAAAGTTGTACTCTTGGATTTGGAGAGTTGGATAATGAAGAGTTGTAATCCATGCCCACAGATTTGAATACTGTGCCCACAGATTAAACCGTGTAAACCATGTACAAACGCTACACGATGAAAAGGTATGAAATGTCCAATATGAACACAATATAGTATTAAATCTACTCTTATTAAATCTAGATCAAATGGACTTACTTGGTGGATGAGGTCTGTTATCTAGTCATTTACAAATCAGTGTGCATGGTTTACAAATCTGTGGGCACAGTGTATAAATCTGTGGGCGCAGATTGCAAAACCGTGGACAGGGATTTAAAATCAGATGACCCTAGTAGGGGCTCCATAGTAATAAGAAAAATAAATGGGTAAATTATATTATCTTATTAAAGTATGCATTAACATATTGTAGTCTGATCTTTCTTACCTTGGGGAGTGGTTTGAGAAATGCTCCCAAAGCCAGCATGGTAACCATGACAACTAGCATAACAAACAAACTGGCAAACTGAGAAGCAACAACAGTAGTTACTTGAAATATTAACAACAAAAATGATCATCATCAAATGTTCTTTTCAGTCCTATTTTAAAAATACTATTTTTACATCTTAGATTTTTTTCCATTTAATTTAACTTAAATGTGTAATAAAAACATAAGGGAAAAATAGTCTGCAGGATCCAAGCAGTCTTAGCAAACATCACCTGCATTGACCAGTCCTTGCCAATGTATATGTAACAATAAAGTGTCCATACATGAATATACTTTTTTAAGAGTAGCTTAATGTGTGAAATGCCTGCAGAAAGCTGATTGGATAAAAGTGCCCAGGTTTTTTAAGTAATTCTGAGATGATTAAAAAATCCAGTTACAGATTAGCACATTGATGCAGCACACCAAATGTCTGCTCAATCAGACTTACAGCTTCTATTTAAACTAAACTCTGGCCCTTTTCAATAGTTATGCTCCAAGCTTTATTTAAAAAAAGAAAAAAAAACCTTATGATGAATCCTTTGTCATACAAGCATTTCAAGTTTTGTAATTCCATGCAGACATTTGTTTGAGTAAACCAGCTCTACCCCCCACATTTTTCAGAGTATTTGTCACTGAATGTATATGCCACTAAATTTGTGGCAATAACTAGGTCTAGTTCTCAACAGTATTGTTTGCAAATTATAAAAATTATTGTAAATTGGAGTACCTGGGGCTAAATGATTCAAATGGCTATTCGTTATATGGGTTAGGTCAATGAATCAGCACTATCAAGACTCACGGTGGCTATTATTTTCTAAGAGATATGCTTGCTTGTAAGAAAAAAACATGAATAGTGCACCCCCAGTGGCCAGTCTGATGGCATCACATAGTAGTGGATCCATACTCAAACCTATTATTCAAGTTTTGTGAGGATAGGTCAATGTTAAATGCCTGCTGTGAAAACTGATTGACCAATGATGTCTAATGTTTTTTATGTGATCAGGTTATTCTCAAAAAGCTCTATTCTCACATACAAATGAACACTATAGCACCATTTTAAATTAAGCTCCACCTTAGTAGAACTGATTGATAGTGGGCACATTGTTTACAAATGTCAACATTTTTTGATCATTCCTGAAAAACTCTGAATAATTTCTGAATAATTTGACACCAGATCGGTCAAAAATCTTAGGACAAGTTTGCAAAAGTAGATTTAGCATATTATGCAATTAGCAAATGGCCATCCATCATGATGGAAATTAGTGGGCTAATTTCATAATTCTAAAATATTTGAATTTTGATTGTACTACTTACAGTTCTCTAAATATAGGGCAAAACATAAACATTTGTTACAGCACCACAATCAGGCCAATATTAGTTCCTTTACTTCCTTGAGTAGCGGTGGAAATTCTGCACTGTTTTATTCAATTTTGCATTTTATTGATTTAGGGTTTAGGCCATTGTGTTTTAGGAGAAGAAAAGAATAATCCTAACAAAAATAATAGGGTTACAAGAACTTTGTATGTAATTAACTTAATAAATAAATGAATGGATGAATGACTGGATCCCTCACATGTCAATCTGGTTGAAGAGCCATCAACTATAGAAACTACAGAAGAGCTACTGAAATGTCACTTACCTGTGAAGAACCTCCTGCACTGTCCACAGCTAGTGTGACAGACAGAGCACAGCAGATAACATGAATCTTAAAAAAGCCACCCAGGAGATTACTGAAGCCCAAAGCTAGCATTTCCTAACAACCAGGAAACATAACAAACTGTTATAAACTTAAAAATTGACTTATTGAATTGTCATATTTGTCTAGTAATTGTAAGTGAAAGTGACTTGTCTTCTACAGTGCACGTTATTTAAGATTACTCTATAAGTTTGGTTGTTTTGATGTTCTATGAAAGCCTTAAAAGGTCCACTATGTAGGATTCAACCACCTGAATGCTCCTCCCTTACCCCTCCCTTTCTAAGAGTGTGTTAGAACGTACGGTGGGTGTCAGGTGCCCTGATTCACACTTCATTGCGTTTTCCATTCTAAATAACGAGTATGATCCTCTTTTTTTTTATTTTAGTTCCCAAACTTGTTAGCCAGTACCAGTAAACAATGATTCCTCCTATTTCTTCTTCCTTGTCTTCCTTTCTTTTTCCTGTTTGTCCTTCTAGTGCTTCCTGCTGAATTCGTGCTGCCACTTGTAAAAACGTGCAAGGCAGAAAGGTGCTCTTTAGAAGTTTGTCCGTTCTGTGCTACTGTAGCGATGCAACATGGAGGCTCCATAGAGGTGGAAACCTACCTACAGTATGTAGATATTAAGGGCTCATTCTAACCTTATGAAAACACACATCCATTGTTACAAGTAATTATACACTCATGAAAATATTTATGAATTCCATAATGTAATGTAATACATACCCTGTTTCTACTAATAGATACCCTCAAAATCCTACGAATTGTCATACCTACACCTGCACCAAACACTTCCCATGAGCACTTCCCAAACACACTTCACTTCCCATGAGGACTTGCACACCGAAGACATGACTGACACTGGCATGCAATCAGACACAGACATGGACTATGTTTCCCAAGAACACATGCACTCAGATACAAATATGGACTACGATTCCCAAGAGCATCAGCCTACAGACGATATGGCCAACATTCTCCCAAGTTTTGAGTCACCGGACGTCTGATTGGAAGCAGGTGCTGATTCTGATTCTGAGACCTCTGTCTGATCATTTAACAAATCGATTGAACTGCATACGCAACCTACCTGGGTTGGCTCTCAAGACCCATATTGGACCTTTAACAGTTTGTGGTCATATTTTAGGCAATATTTTGTCCATAAGTGTACCTGATTAGGATCCACATCATAACCATGTTTGGTGGCCAGTGTACGGCCCATGGCCAAATTGATGACATATCCCACAATGGCCAGTGAGAAAGCTGTACTCAACATTTCCCCCCACTCCAACACTCTAGGCAGGATTGGGGCAGGAAACCTAAAAGAAGACACTGTGACTTAGCACACAAAGGACATTTTTACAATAGGAAAAGTAAAGCAGCAACCCAGTTGATATATCCCTCACCCCAAAGCGATTTCTCCTACTATGTCCATGTGGTACTTTTCAGGCAGATGCAATGGCCCAGAGATGGCAGTGGCCACCACCACCTGTGAAATAGAAACATACATTGTCAGTATTTGGTCTACTGTTTTCTCCTCTAAAATATAATTACAACAGCTTGATCCTATTACCATTTCTCTATTCACTTACAACAATTATCTCTATGGGAATAGGGTAAGGGATTTTATGATGGTAGCGAGTGCTCAGTTCTTTAACTATGATCAGCACCAAACTGCTGGCAAGGGCAAACACCAGAGAAGCTATGTTGGTTCTGGGCAGGCCTTTGCATATGTCTATGAGGGTCTGAAATACACAAAACTCATCATGAAAAAACATCATACCACAAGAGGAATCATTTAAAAAATTCAGAAAATTACAAATGCTTATGTTTATGAGCATGAAAAAAGACAAATAGAAGACTGCATTAAGATTGAGTTGATTAGGGATTAATATTTGACATTGTAATCTTGAATAATACTTACATAAATTATAGCCAGAGGACCACTATATGGTGGTACTGTTATCCCAAAGATGTACTTGAGCACCGATATGAGGATCTGAAGCCCTGCAGCTGTCATAAACCCCCTAACAAATGACTCTGAGAGGTATATGGCCACAAATCCAAACTGCATAATGCCTAGACCAATCTGTTAATTAACCAACATAAATACAATACAAGCCATTATTCTTGCGGACTTATTCAAATTAATAATACAGCAATGTTAAATTCTCAGATTTGATTGGTTAGAAGGTGTTCATGCATTTTATGTAACAACAGTTGTGACAAAAACCTGGCTGTATGGCAAATCATTTTAATACATTATTGTCTTTTGTTTACAACTCTTTGTAACAGTCAATAAGTTTTCAGCCACGGGAGAGTTTTCACAGGACAAAGACTTGGTGCTTTCCATTTTTTTATCTTATTAAATTCAAAAGAGACATGTTCTACAACATGTTACAATGTTTTAATTTCCTATAACAGCACCATCTGTCAGGTTTTATTCTTTATGTAAATTAAAGAAATTAAATAATTCAGGGTGTTCAATACACTGATGAACACTTGTTACATTTCTGGTCAATTACCTGTATGATGGCAGTCAGACAAGCCAAAGTGCCTGATATGGCCAGTCGGGCTTCATTCATCTTTTGCTCATATACTACAGTGGCATTGAGAGTGGTGTTAAAATAGCTGTAATCTGATTCAGGTGCCAGCTGCAGACACACTATGCCCACCATGATACTCAGCACAGCAAAAGTACCTGTATGAAAAATGAATATCAACAAATTCACTGGGAGTCATCTCCACACAATAAACCATGATATAAAGTATGCAGCAAGTAGGGGTACTGATGCTGCAGCATTGCCATTTGTGGTTGTAATCAACCCACATTTTCATTAAAGGAAAAATATTTGACTATACATAGAGTGTGACATCATAGCACACATCATATGCATTCTGCTTAAAATCCAAGAACCTCTAGAATGTAAAACATCTTCCAGCATCCCTGTCCACCATGACACCATCTCCTCCCTACTCTCCAATGACTCTTAAATCCATTTTTCAGTGAGAACATCCTGCATAAAGCAGATGTTGCCCAATACTAGCAAGATTATAAATGGGTTTGCTGTAATATAACCCTTCAATAAAACAGAACTTGTGGTTTTATTTTTCATTAAATCAAAAGGATTGTATAATAACAAAAAGAATAGCACCAAATAAAAATGTGTCTAACTAAATTTAAACAAAATGCCAGAACCTTCTTATACAAAATCAAAACTTACCTGGCACCATCTGGTGGGCTGTGCCCATGAAGAAGTATGGAATAAGAGGAAAGAAAGATGAATAAAGTCCATTGACTGGAGGCAAGTTAGCCAGAAGAGCAAAGGCCATGCCTAAATGAAGAGGACATAATAAACCTAGTCAATTATACACTGTATGGCCAAAAGCTTGTGGACACCTGACCATCACACCCAGATAGGATGTCTTTGTATGCTGTAGCATTAAAATTTCCCTTCACTGGAACCAAGAGACCCAAACCTGTTTCATGATACCAATGCCCCTGCACACAAACAAGTTCCATTGAGAGATGATTTTCGAAGAGTGGAGTGGGTGAACTCAAGTGGTCTGCACATAAGCTCTGACCTCTAAATGGGGTGTTCAAAAAGAGTGTGATGGACAGGTGTCCACATACTTTTAGCCATATTGTGTATAAACTATACAGAGGAAAAAACAATATTTTGATATTCTTTAGCAATTTTCTATTCTTATCTTCCTGTCTTATCCGAAGGAGAAAATATTTTAATACGCTAGCTCCATAAAGCAAATAAAAGTCCATGAAAATAAAACAGACCCTGTGGAACCTGAATCGTGCCTCCACTGACTCCACTGATGATGTCACACACAAGGTTCTGTCTGAAATTGTATTTGGGAAGCCAGCTGAGCACTGGCAGATGTCTGAAGAGAAGACCATTCAGTCGCCCACTGGAGCACCTGCATCATTTATGGATACATTTAAATGTATAAAATTGCAGTTAATGGAGCATATTCCAACTGATATTAACAGAGCGAAATTTAATCTCCACAAATCACTCTTCTGTGGTCACATACTTAAACACTTTCCTCACTTTGTCCCCCAAAGGATAGGTCCTCCATTTTCTGTTAAACTCCTCATCAAAATCTGGTTGAGAGTAGGCTGGTCGGTCTATTGCATAGCAAGGACGAACTTGATGCATTGCACTAGCTAGACCTTAAAACCAAAATGATTCAATACATATGAGATACAATAATATTAATATAGTGACATCAAGCATGTCAAATGAAATTGCTTGTTGATTCATACATGCTAAAACAAAATGTAGAAATATTCAGTTTTTAGATGGCAAGACTTTGGATGCCTTAAGAGTCATTATCTAGATGTAAATATAGTTTTGTGTGTGTGTGTGTGTGTGAGACCACATGTGTGCTGATAAACTTTCTTTTGTGCAGCTTTTTGAGGTCCTTATCTGACCTTGAAAGCATTTGTTTGACCAGTACATAAGAACTGTGTTTTTGGAAACACGTAGTTTTATGTATACAGCTACAATTGTTCAAAATGATTAAAGCACATATTTTTTTCATGAGAAAAGCATTGGTTAAAGAGTAAGTAAGCCATCATTCATTTGGCAAAACAGCAGATCCAGCTACATATGACAAAATATCACATGTAATTGAACATAATATAAATATGGATGGTTAAAGTTAAGAATAGGTCAACTGTATATGAAACTTCTGAATCAAAGGTAAATGAAACTAATGCCTAAAATGTTAAAACCTTTTTACATTATTGGTTAACATGTTAACAGTTCATGTAATAAGGCAAGCCAAAGACACCATGTGTCAGGAAAACATCAGAAAGAAAAGGTTATTACCTGTTTCACTGATGTTCCGTGTCTGATCATATGCTTTAGATGTTGTAAGCTTTCAATGGTTTTGAGATCAGTACTGCCCTGACTCTGATATCTTACTGATAAAGATATATGAGGGGTGGAGCTTAAAATTATGTTGTGTATAATCCTTGTTATAAAGTTACCCAATGCAACCTTTATTGCTATCTTTATTGTTTTAACTTAAATAATAAGAACAATTTATTTATTGATAAATATACACTGATCTAAAAAAAATTAAGGGAACACTTAATAATCACAGTACAACACCAAGTCAATGAAACTTCTGGGATTTCAATATGTTCAGTTAGGAAGCAGAAGTGATTGTGAATCAATTTTACCTGCTTTGGTGCAAATGAAAGCAACACGTGGACAACAGCAACAGCATGGCAACCCCCCGGAAAGGGAATGGTTTTGTATGTGGTAACCCCAGACCATCTCTCTCTCCTGACTGATTTTTCTCCAGTTTTCCATTTTGCTAGTGCCCTTGTCACTACTAGTAGCACTAGGAAGTACCTGCAGACCCTTTTAGGTTGCACAGGTAGTCCATATGTTCCAGGATGACACATTCATATGTTCCATCTCAAGAAGGTTTGCTGTGTCTGCCAGCACAGTCTCAAGAGCATGGAGAAGATGCCAGGAGACAGGCCTTTACATGAGGAGAGCTGGAGAGGGCCATAGTTGGGGAAACAACCCAGCAGCAGGAACAGTATCAGCTTCTTTATTCAAGGAGGAACAGGAGGAGCACTGCCAGAGCTCTTCAAAATGACAAAACTGTCAGAAACAGCCTCCATGCAGGTCACGTGGGGGCTTGATATCATCTAGTGGGGCCTGTGCTCAAAGTTCTGCACTCTGCAGCACGATAGGCATTCACAAGAGAACACCAGAATTAGCAGGTTCGCCATTGGTGCCCTGTTTTCTTCACAAAGGAGTGCATGTTCACACGGAGCAAATGCGACAGTTGGGAAAGGGTCTGGAGATGCCTTGGTGAATGTTTGGCTGCCGGCAGATCATCCAGCATAACTAGTTTGGTGGTGACGGTGACAGTCTGGGAAGACATATCCTTGGAGATAAAACCTCTAAGTACTAGCCAATGGTACTCTGACTGCTGTTAGGTAGCAGGATGAAATCCTCATACCCATTGTTAGAGGTTATGCTGGTGCACTGGGTTCCTCCTGGTGCAGGACAATGCCTGGCCTCATGTGGTCAGAGTGTGTAGGCAGTTCCTAGAAGATGAAGGCATTGATGCCAGTGACTGGCCCCCATGTTTCCCAGACCTGAATCCAATCGAGAACCTCTGGGACATTATGTATTGTGCATCTCTCCAGGAGATCACTGATGCCCTGAACCATCCATCGTCTCATCAGGAGCATGTCCAGACATTGTCTGGAGTGCATACAGACACATGGGGGCCATACACACTACTGAGGCACATTGAATTGTCGTGATGAAATTTACACAAGATGGATCAGTATGATTTCAGGTTTTTACTTTGATTTTGGTGTGATTTTGAATCCAGCCCTCAGTGGGTTAATGATTTCATTTTCCATTGACCATTCTTATGTCATTCTGCTCTCAACAAATTACACAATGTATATCAATAAAGATTCTCACCTTGAATATTTCCTTCTTTGAGATCTGATGTTCGATTTAAGTGGGCACTTAATTTTTGTGAGCAGTGTAAATACATTTTTAAGATCAAAATAATCGTTATCATTTCTTTAAATGAAGTGGACTGGTGATCTTGCAAACCCAAACATTTTCTCAGGATTATGGACTTTTCATATTTTTAAAGCCTTTTCGATTTTCAAAAAGTAAATTTTATTTAAAAAAATCACATGACAAATACAGATGTAGATGAATTCATGCCAGAGATAAAAT
Source organism: Notoglanidium maculatum (assembly GCA_030068355.1). NCBI lineage: Eukaryota > Metazoa > Chordata > Actinopteri > Siluriformes > Auchenoglanididae > Notoglanidium > Notoglanidium maculatum. The sequence goes on along the minus strand of JAQQZX010000015.1, from coordinate 14,732,221 downwards.
AGTTAACCAACAATTAATATTTAAAAGTGTACCAATACATAATAAAAAATAACATTTAGTGCCAGAACTAAATACTATACTGCCATCTTTTCCTCTTATACATTCATATAATATTATAGCAACAATGATAAAATACCACTCAGGCAAAGACAACTAACCCAGAATGAGAAAACGTTCTATGAGGAAAAGGCAAAGTATAAATATCTGGAAAAATATGTATATTTGGAGAAACATAATAAATACGATACTGGAAAAGTATGGAATGGCAAGGTCATTTCTTTGTTTTTGCTGTACACTAAAGACAGTTGGGTTTGAGATCAAAAGATCAATATGAGATCAGAATATCAGCTTTTGTTTCCAGACATTTACATATAGATGTGTTCAAAAACTAAGAACTTAGTACTTTTGGTAGCTGATCACAATTCAACCCAAATATCTTCAGGGTACAGCTAAAACAAAAGAACTGGCTTGTTGTTCCAATACTTTCAGATGGGACTGTATCAACATGTACAAACAGATCCTAATCATTAATATATGTAATTATACCATGTTACACAAATTAAAATTCAATTCACAAAAAAACAATTTAATCTAGATGAATTTTCAATAATGTTTAAATGTAACACTGTGTAACAAATATTATCATACTGATGTAGACTTATATCTCCTATTAGAAACTTCTGTAACATGACATTTGAGGATTGAGTCAGTAATTGATCAGTGCATTTTGTTGCCATGTGTCAAAAACATACAATTAAACTATCAATCAATATTGCTCAATGTATGCTCATGAGCAATGAATATTAAACACAGACAAATATAGTAATTGCAATTTGTGCATAAAACATTAAATAAAAGACAACAATATCCACAAAGATTAATCCACAAAGATTGTAATCTAGCTTAGCAATTAGAAATAGCTCAGTGCAGATCAAACAATGTTTATGCCAGACAAGTTCTCTGAGGCCTGAACAGAATGATATAAACCAGGCAGTGTTTATATGCAGGTAAATGTAAACAGAATTTAATGCATAGATGCAAGGAAGGCTTTTAGAACGGTCTCTGAAGTTGAAGCTGGATTCTGGAGTTTGGGGAACAGCCTACCATATCAAAAGTCATAAGTATTAATGGTCACATTAATATGAAACAAAAACTGTTCCACTTATTCCTGTTTGGCAAGCCATGCTTCTAAACCTACCTCCTGACTAACAGATAAAGCTACCAACAGACAACAACAAACTTGTTGCATTTCCAGAAAGGTAGTTATTCAAAAGTCACTGAGGATGCTGATGTCAGCAAACTCCTGGTGGTAGTGGTAAGAATACAAGCCAAGAAGGAAGGCCCATTTCAGTGCCAGGAAGCTCCAAACACAGGATAGATAAAAACTCTTGGTGTCTGACAGTGCTGAAGATAAGAACATGTCAGATTTGTGCCTTTTAACATTGTGGTTCCTTCATAGTTTGACAATCCAACAATTACATAGTCAGACAATCCAACGATTACATGACCACTGGCCAAGCAACTTTTGTGTAAATAGCTACCATGGATAATTAACCTATAATATACCTCATGCACAAACATGTTATAACCTCACCTTGATCTTGTGTAATAGCCAGAGTCATAAAGGTCACAAAAGCAGCAATAGCTAACATGGAGAAAAGTGAACTGATGATCATGAAGAACTTGAGTCCCTTCAGCCATGTGCGCCAGTAATCCTGAACGTACATGATGTTTGTGACCAGTACCCAAAGAGCCAGAACTCCTGAAAACACACACACACACCACACTAATATATATATATATACATAAAAATTTTTCCTCTGATCTGGAGCAGACACTAAACTGACTTTTATGCCTGTTATACGTTGTATATGTATAAAGGACTGCAGGACCTTCACACCCTTTAACTTTTTCACAATTTGTAATGTTACAACTCTGAACACAAAGGTATTTACAAAAAAAAAACTAAGGATACTAATATATAGGATTAATTATTTATTCATTAATAATATACAGAAAAGTCATTATATAACTATGCACCATGGAAGCTACAACTGGAGACAGTTGCATCTAAATTTAAATGACTGTTAAGTTAATTGTGCAAATAGTCGCAATAATTTATGATTTAAGGTGCTGAATTATATCTAGCACAGGGAGAAGTCAGCAATACTTTTACAGGTTGACATGTTAACATTAGTATGCACAGCTCGCCATCATCGGCTCCGTGTTTACCTGACAACCCACCCATAGCCGCCGTCCACGGCTGTCTGTAAACTACATTCCAAACTATAAAAGCCGAAGCTCCTACCAGCACGCCGAATGTAGCATAGGCAATGCTAAAGTACGTCCCGTTCGGTGCCATAAATGTTCCAATTACATGATATGTGGTTTAATTAAAAATATCTAAACATTTAACCAAAGTATTGACCAAGCACCAGCCAGCAGACTCCAGCGCCGTGATGATGACGTAATACCGCAGCAGCGTTTCAGAAACAGTACACTTCTTCTGCTCTTGTTCTCTGACTACTTTAGGTGTCTAGCGCCATGTACCGATTAATACCAAACACACCAGCATTACCAGTAATAATAATAATAATAATAATAATAATAATAATAATAATAATAATAATAATAATAATTAGTACTGCCGTGCAAAAAAATTAATTTGCTTTCTCAAAATAACATTTGTGACTTAATAATAATAATAATAATAATAATAATAATAATAGATGTGCACTTCCTGAAGGAAATACTAGTAAAATACTACAAAAAAATTAAATATTTTAAAATAGATAGATAGAGAGAGAGAGAGGGAGAGAGAGAGAGAGAGAGAGAGAGAGAGAGAGAAATTCAAATAGGGAGATACACTGCCTGTCCAAGAAAAGGTAACCACCTAGATTTAACAAAGCAAATTGGTAGGAGCCTCCCATTGGATAATTACTGCATGGGTGATTGTTTCAGCTGGCAACAAGTTATTTAACCCTAACTGATGCAGTGAGCAGCTTCTCATTTCTTAAACAACCATGTCGGATGACACATCCTGTGGTTGTGGAAAAGATGCTAATCTGTTTCAGAAGGGTCAAATTATTGGCATGCATCAATCAAAGAAAACATCTAAAGAGATTGTTGAAACTACTAAAATTGGGTTAAAACTGTCCAATGCATTATTAAAAACTGGAAGGATAATGGGGAACAATCATCTTTGTGGAAGAAATATGGTCGAAAAAAAATCTTGAATGATCGTGATCGGCGATCACTGAAACATTTGGTGAAATCAAATCGGAAAAAATCAACAGCTGAACTTACGGCTATGTTCAACAGAGACAGTAAGAGCATTTCCACATGCACAATGCGAAGGGAACTCAAGGGATTGGGACTAAACAGCTGTGTAGCCTTAAG
>JAQQZX010000015.1:14687908-14710929 GCA_030068355.1 Notoglanidium maculatum | reverse complement strand
AAGGGCAAGCATTAAAAATAAAAAAATATTAATAAATTTTTTTATTAAAAAAAAAAAAAAAAAAAAAAAAAAAACCCTACAAAATAATGCAAAATACAAATAACGTACAGCGCTGAAGTTAACAGTAACAAATACAAACCAAAATGATAAAACAAAATGTCTAAAATAAGAGACTATGTTGATTTGAATCAGGATTGTGCGATATGATCAAAATCTCATATACAGGTGATTTCATATCCACGCCACGCTAGATCACATTTTCTGTAAATTCAAAGAATAATATAAATGCATTTTTTATTTTTTAAAAATCAGGACTGAAGCATTTTCAGTCATCGAATTCATCAGAAGAAAGTTAAATAATAAGTATAAACCTGGTATAAGTGCATATTTCGATAAGGTTGTTGAGATCGGTGGTAAAATCGTTAGCATTAGCCAAAAAAAATAAATAAAATAAAATAAATAAATAAATAAAAAAATTAAAAAAAAAAAAAAAAAAAAAAAAAAAAAAAAAAAAAAAAAAAACCACACACACTGAACACTGCATCGATGAGAGCAGGGAAAATAAGATTTGTCCTTCACAATGAGTAGGAGACTTTCAGTACATAAAACCCGGCTCTAGAAGTTATAATACTGGTGAATACTGGTGAATGCAATCCAAACCCACAGCAAAACAAGGCAACAAAAAGAACATAAAAATAATAATAATAAAAAAAAAACAACATTCATTTGGATTCGGGTCCTTGGGGTCTTTCTGTCCAGTGCAGTGCAGAGCAATGGATATCCAGTGGTCTTTCATCCTCACTGATCAGTCCCAGGCCTGCTTTAAGCTTCAGATGCAGCCTGAGGTTTCAGCTGTGCTTTTTCCATGGCAGTGCCATAGGGAGTTCTCTTAAAGAAACCAAGCTAAAGGAAAAACACAGTAAAGATTGATTTTGTAATATTTATCTCCTTTGAAAGTTTTGGACCTGCAAGGCCAAGTTCATTTATTTTTGCTATACACTGAAGACATTTGGGTGTGTGGTCAAAAAAATTAATATGAACATGAGTATAATAATGGATCAGAATTTCAGCTATCACTTCCCAATATTTGCATCTAGATGTGTTAAGCAACTTAGAAAATGGCTCCCCACAGATATCACCAAACACTTGAATTCTTCTTTTGTGATGCATTTTTTTTTTTAATAATACCCAGTTTCTCCCACTTCAGGAAATCAAATGCATGCTTAATTGGGCTACAGCCTGGTGAGTTGGCCAGTCTAAAACCTTTGACCTTTTCCCTTGATGAGTCCTTTTTGGTAGTGTGTTTTGGGTTATTTGGGTTCTTCTCTCGACGTCCTCTTCGAACAGTGTATTGTGATACCTTCACACCTACCTTGTAGAGATAATGTCACTGACTGTTTTGACTGACTGTCACTGAGCGTTCTTCACAGCGCTCACAACGTTTCTGTTATCAATTGTTTTATTTGGCATTTGTTTTATTTGGCTAACCTTTTAGTGGTCTGGTTGTTAGTATACCAGTGGTTTCTGTCTTTTTCAGGTCATTCCAAGGTCGTTGTATTGGCTATGTGCAGTGCTTGTGCAATGGCTCAGGTTCTCTTTTCTCAGTTTCAAAGAAAAGCTTGCTTTTCTCCCAAAAACATCTCTTTGGTCTTCATGTAGGTTTGTCCTTTTTAACAACTGTAGTCTTCACAAGTAAAACTCAGGGTTCAAACGAAGAGTAGACATTCATTATTTGTTTAAATAATCAATCCAACATCTAGGCATCAAGAAACTTGAAAAGTAGGTGGGTTCAAACAAAGGGTGACATGTTCCAAGTTGTTTAACACTTTTAGATATAAAGATCATATTCATCTTTTCATCTCAAAACAAAATAATTGGCCTTGCCTTTCCAGTACTTTTGGAGAGGAATGTATATAATGTGTTAGTAATATACAGCTCTTTTGGAAGTACTTGGATTAACACTTGCAGAAAGTTTTATTTAAAAATAAATACTGAATGCTTACTTACTGTATTACCTGCCAACAGAGTTTTAGACTGATGGTATTCTTAGCCTAGGCCATAGTGAACCAGTATCAGAATGTATTTACTGATAGAGACTTCAAAACACTTATGGAATTTGGCAGACGCCCTTATCCAGAGCAACTTACATAAATGGAGCTCTGAGCGGTATGGTTGATTCAGTGGGATTTTAATCTGTCTTAGTGTGTTTTATGTGAGACTACCACATATTAATTATATATATACACATACAATACATGCCACATATTAAATATACAACATGTATTCTAACCCAACTTCCACCCATAACAAATAATCATCATTATTATTTATGCCATACTCACTTTATACAGAACATAGATAAGCAGAGCGAGCAACAGAAAACCAGCCAGTATTGCCAGAATGATGATCCACAATGGCACATCATAAGTACTATCTGGTTTATTCCACACCACAGGTGTGGCCATCTGAAAGAATGCATCACTCATGAAAAATACCCTTAAACCTTAATATTATTTAAATTTATTATTGAAATAATAAATATAGCAAATGCAAATAAAGATATAGTAATTGCATTTTTAATTACCATTTTAGAGCCACTTGGAATCTCCTTGGGCAAAATGGCATAGGGCATCTTTTCCACCTTGTAACTAGCTACACACTCCAGAATAAAGTTCTTATACTTTTTCTGCAAACAAATGTAAAAACAGTAATAGAAATATGAATACATCATTCAGTCTTGTGCATGCATAAAATGTAATAATACTAAAAAACCTTGTGATTCAATTAATAGGCAGCAGGTGGCAGTGTTCATTTATATTAGTTCTTCTCAAAGACTCCCTGAAACATTTCAAATCACATGAGGACTTGGTTTTGCAAGGTTTGCAGATAATGAATATTTAATGTGCCCAACAGTACCCTGTGTGTTGACTTAAGCCATGCAGTAAGGCCTTGCACAACAAACCTACTATTTAGCAGTACCAGCTGACCTTCTCAAGAGCACATGCACACACACTATCAAGTTGTAATGCTACTGTGGCTGGCTACTGATATGGTTTTTCCCTCCATACTTGCCAAATGGCAACATCTCACCACTGAAACTTTACAGATCATGATTAACACTGACATTTAGTTGATGTAATAATGAGGCTGATGTTGAGCAGTCAGTGGCTTTGAAAAGCCTTTCATTTGAAGTTACAGAGCCTGTATTATAGGTATGAGAGATGAATGGCTTTGTAAACCAATATGTATAGTAATGTGAACACACTTTTTTGCATGTCATAACTGAAACTTACCGTGTTGAATGTCTCGCCCCAGATGCGTGAACGCACCTGAAGTATGGCACTGGTACCTTTCTCCAATACACCCACATAACACTGCAGGGTCCAGCACTCGATGCTGGAACAGGACTAAAAAGTAGCGAAGACAGAAAACACAGGGGGATAGACAGAAGTTGAGATTAATCGTAAATAGAATTTTTTTGGAGAATTTGCTTTTACAGTTATTTAATTTACTTATTTTTTCTATCAAATAATCATATATAACATGATAATTAAAATCTTTATTTTATTTGTATTTTATTTAAGTTAATGTGTCAAGGAGGAGACATCTTGAAAGTTTGTGAGATATAGCCATGACAGAATTACACGACAAGAGGTATAACAAAAGCCCAAATGGTAGTTGGGGTTTTTTCCCCCTATAAAATGGAGCCAAATTAAGAACCTATCTGTGAAATCCATTTGCCTGGTTTTACAATCACTTCACTAAATCTCCATAATTTAAATTTGGGAAACAAAGTTTGCTTGTGAAGAAGAAGAAGAAATTAGTCCAGTTGTATTAGAATGACTGTGGGGAGCCAGTGGTCCTAGCCACTGTCATTCAGAGACAATAAAAGATACCAGAAGGGCAGGAGGAAAATGCTAGACTATTTCATTAGGCTATCTTAAGGTCTTCTTTTGTTCATCTCTTACTCAGAGGCACAGAACTGAATGAAGCTATAACTGCTGATCTCCAAGGCTGTTCATCCACAACCGTCTCTAGAATTTACTCAGAATGGTACAATAACAAAAACATCCAGTCAGCATCAGTTCTGTGGATGGAAACCACTTGTTGATGAGAAAGATCAACAGAGAATGGCCAGACAGGTTTGCGTTAACAAGGCTACAGTAACTCAGATATCCACTCTGTACTATTGTGGTGAGCAGAGAAGCATCTCAGAATGCACAACACCTTGAGGAATACAACAGTAGAACACTACATCGGGTTCCATTTCTGTGAGCCAAAAACAGACAGCTTAGGCTGGAGTGGGCACAGGCTCACCAAAGATGGGCAGTTGAAGACTGGAAAAACATAGCCTGGTTCAGACCCTTGAATTCTGCTGAGGTATATAGTTGATAGGGTCAGAATTTGGTGCCAACAGCATGAACCCATGGCCCCAACCAGCCTTGTGTCAAACGTCCAGGCAGGTGCAGATAATGTAATGGTGTGGGGAAATGTTTTCTTGGCATGTTTTGGGCCCATTGATAGCAATCATTAATTGTTTCAATGTCACAGCGTATTTGAGTATTCTTGCCGACTATGGTCATTTCTTCATGGTCACAATTTACATATTCTAATGGCCATTTCCAGCATGATAATGCACCATAACACAAAGTAAAAGGAATCTTAAACTGGTTTCATGAACATGACAATGAGTTCAATGTTATTCACTGCCCTTCCTAGTCACCAGATCTGAATCCAATAGAACACCTTTGGGATGTGGTAGAATAGGAGATTTGCAGCATGTAATCGCACCTGAAAAATCTGGACAAATCGCATGGTGCAGTAACGTCAACAAGGATCACAATATATCTACCATCTTGTCAAATCCATGTCATGAAAAATGAGGCTGTTTGGAGAGCAAAGGCAGGCCCTACTCAGTATCCGTATAGTATTCCTAATAAAGTGCTAGCTGAGTGTACATCAATAAGAGGTGGTGTGCACACACAAGGCAGACACACGGGCACACCTACCTTTCAGGCTGGCTGGGCAGGCAGACAATCTTTAACCTCACCTAGAGGGACTCACTTCATTACATGATATAATTGCCTGGTCTTATGAGTTCAAAGAGAGGTGGCCCCTCATGAGGAGTGTACTTGGACAGTTCACTCACATTAATTTAAACTAATTCTATCAATATCTACAGATGTTCTTTAAAATAAAAACAGGGCAAGATTCTCATATGCTAAGATATGAAATATTTGATAAAACTACATTCGCTCCCTCTGCCAATTCCTCATTTTTATCGAGGAGAATTTCTATGCTCTCACCAGGTTTGTCAATTCAGCCAGTTCTCCCCTGTGTGTTTCGCGCTTCTCAATGTGGTGGTTCAATACAGGAGGCTGCTCTGTGGACTGCTGAAGCTGGAGAGTGAGAGAGAGACAGACACAGATTGAGAAACAAACATTGAGCGGAAATTTGACACCCATTTGTGTAATCCACATGATGAGCTCACTGTTAAATCTGAACCACCCACTGACTCACATGGATACCATTCAGAATTTCGCATGTAGCTGCATTACCAAACTTATCCAAACCTCTGTGTCCTTTTGTGCACTGGGGAGTTATCACATGATGCACTCCTCACAACCAAATATTCAAGCACAGTAAGACAAAAACTACAATACAGATTAATTCCATTACATGAAAGAAGGCTTGTTTCCAGATGGCCTTCTAGGAGCATGTTGACTGTGGAGTCTACAATTCCATAAAATCAAACTGAACACCTTCAGCAACAAACACCACATTCAAGAGGTTTATGACCAAAGGACTGAGCAGATGAGTGTGTTATCTTGTGTACAGAAGTCATATGTGAATCATGTATGACTAAGCTAATGGACATATGGTAATGGGCTAATCTGTAGTATTGAAGATTCCACAGGATGATCAAAGTCAAATTTATTGTTGTTGTATGGGTCTGTGGGTGTAAGAGGGTGAGAAGTGGTGTGGGAGAGTGTCTCGAAGAAAGGAGTGGTTATAATGATACGTTTCTGTGCCCTATATGCTGGTGTGTGAAATAGCATGAAGAAATGGAACTCATGCGAGTGAGAAAGGGAGCAAATATTGCAGGGGAATCACCAATTCTGGAGAAAGACTGATGATCTCTGAACTCAACAGGCAAACAAATGGACTGTCCACTTGTCTACTCACTCACTATATAGTGTTCACTGCATACAACACTCACTAGGAAATAAGGGCAGACATTTGTTGATACATTTCAGATGTTACACTGCTACATAATTATGTGCTGGCTATTCATGCATAAACAAACAGAACATGTACACCAGTGTTGCTATGTACAGCAAGGTGGTCATTATTACTTACTAAAGAAATCAATAAATTGATACAGCTAATTTAAGAATGACTTTATTGCGTCAGCTAATGACGAGGTCCATAGCAACAGTATATTATACATAGCAGTTTGTTATACAGAAATAACAGATGTTAAATTTAGCACACGTTGTAATTGTCATACAAGTAAGTACACGTTGTAATTGTCATACATCTTCAAAATGCTAAAAAATAAAATTAAAAATAAAACTACAAGTCACGTGACATGCTGCAATGCATGATGGTGTAAGTAGAGTGATCCTAAGTAGACCACAAGTAGAACAGGGTTTCTGCACACTACATTTTGGTGTGCCTAGCAACGATTTTGTAGTGCACTGTATGGTGAATGAAATTTACAGTTGAGGATTGGAACACAAAATGGCTGATTCATTATATAGTTGACCACATAATGGGTGAGTGGATGTTCCACACAGCATAATACACACCTCTTTCAGTGCTCATTCAGGAGCTCCGCCCCTCAAATTCATTATCAAGGGATATGACAGGCTGTGTATGACCCAGGGAGGCAGCATGCTTGGGCCTTGTTCATGCAACCATACTTTGTGCATTCATTATGTGCTTTCCTGGCAATTTGCATTTAATGTTTTTAAAGCTGCAGTCGGTAGGATTCAGAAGAGAGTGCAAAGAAGGCTGCCATGCATGTGTCAGCTAGCAACCATGGCAAATGAAAACACCAGGTAAATAGCATGGAGCACATATATAATAGCAGGCTTACAGACCGACTACCCCATCACAGTAACATGATCTATGCGCTAGATCTATATTACTGTAATCATTTCCATCTTGGCTTTGTGGTTAATTAAAAAATAAATAAATCAACCAAACTTGGGTATTAAAATCAGGTAGATAGTAAAGTAACGTAGTAAAATAAGAAAATTAAGAGAAATAAATAAAACCAACAACAGATTAAAATACTTTAAGGGAACATTAAAACAAATTAAGAATACTACTGAAATGAATAAATAAATAAATACATAAATTAATTAATTAATTAATTAAAAATGGCAACCGCTGAACATAGTCAAAACTAAAAAAAAAAATGAATTTGCACTAACAATCAAAATTTTTTCAAAATGACAGGTCTGTTTCATTCAAAATTATATGTAAAATTTTTAGTTTTAGATGGTTAAAATTCATTTTTTAAAAATTCACATTGGCTTATACTCATTCAAGAATTTTCTTTTATCAAAAATACTTTGTGCACTACTGAAAGAAATTGTTACATGATGTTTTTATCTATTGGTTTTCTTAAAATACAGTTCTATTTTGTTCTAAAGAATGAGAAAATGTGTTAAACTGCTTTGCACATCCCAATTAAAATTCTTGGATAATAATCTGTTACAAATATTCCTATCATTAAAAAAAACTGATCAAATTCAGGTTTGTATGTTTTCTTGACTTGGGCCTATAGTTACATGTCTGGTAAATGGTTGAAGCCATTTTGTTTCCTTGATGTGATTTTGTAGGCCTATGGTATAGATAGGATGTTTCACAACCAAGCATGTGGGCATTTTTATGTTTTATCTTTAGACAAGTCTTCTTCTGAAGGGTAATTCAGGTGTAAGACAAGTAGTTTTGGACAAAATGAGCATTATTCAATAAATAAATAAATAAATAGCTCCTCAGTCCAATAATTTTTCTCAAAATTCCTTACCTTTATGTTCATGGGGTTCACAATATTGTGTGTTGTACAGTTTACAGGTCCCTCGGTGATGATCTCCAAAGGGTACATAAACCTCTGGACATGCAGCTTCTTGGGACATTTCAGTTGAAGAAGTGTGTGACTAATACGGCTTGGACCATTATTTACCAACTAGTAAGGGGAGATTAGAGAGACAAAGTGAAATAAATTAAAATAATTATTGATGAAATATTTTGCAAAATTTGGCATAAGCATCATGACTAACAAGCATATTAACAAAATTGTAGCAAGTGTATATTAGCAATTCTTTTTGTTTTGTTTTTTTACAAAGTACAAAATAGTAGCGATGTTATCACTGGTATTAAAATATTATGCTATACACACACACACATATAGACACAGACACACACATAATATGCATATGTTAATACAAGTGATAAAGGAATCACAAATGTTCAAGTAAAACAACATTAAATATTAATAGCCAAATCAGTTCTGAATGAAATCTATACCCTATGAAAAGAGCTGGCAATACCATTGAATACATTTAAATACTGTACATGTATAGCAGGTAATATAATTTCAATCAAGTATGCTGAGCTAATCATAATGTATGTTATACTGTCCAAAAAAAAGGTCACCACCTGGATTTAACAAAGCAAATAGGTAAGAGCCCCCCATTGGATAATTACTGCATGGATGATTATGTTTCAGCTGGCAAGCTATTTAACCCCAACTGATGCACCGAGTAGCTTCTCATTTCTTAAACAACCATGTCGGAAGACATGTGACCTGTGGTCGTGGAAAAGATGTTAATCTGTTTCAGAAGAGTCAAATTATTGGCATGCATCAATCAAAGAAAACATCTAAGGAGATTGCTTAAACTACTAAAATTGGGTTAAGAACTGTCCAATGCATTATTAAAAACTGGAAGAATAGTGGGGAATCATCTTCACGGAAGAAATAAGGTTGGAAAAAAATCTTGACTGATCGTGATCAGCGATCACTAAAACGTTTGGTGAAATCAAATCGTAAAAATCAAGGTGGCACAGTGGTGTGGTGGTTAGCACTGTCGCCTCACAGCAAGAAGGTCCTGGGTTCGATCCCCAGATCAAACAGGGTGCCTTTCTGTGTGGAGTTTGCATGTTCTCCCCGTGCATGTGTGGGTTTCCTCCCACAGTCCAAAACATGTGAATTAGGTTAATTGGCTACTCTAAATTGCCCATAGGTGTGATTGTGAGTATGAATGGTCACAGCCACTAGGGGGCACAGTGAGTGTTCCGTGGTGCCGGTCCCAAGCCCGGATGAATTGGGAGGGTTGCGTCAGGAAGGGCATCCGGCAGAAATGCCTGATGGCACAAATCCCAGCATAAAATGGATGAAGCGGACAACAGGCGATCGCAAAATCGTAAAAATTCAACAGCTGAACTCACGGCTATGTTCAATAGTGACAGTAAGAGCATTTCCACATGAATATTGCGAAGGGAACTCAAGTGACTGGGACTAAACAGATGTGTAGCCTTAAGAAAACCACTGATCAGTGAGGCTAATCAGAAAAAATGGTTCAATTTGCTAGGGAGCATAAAGATTGGACTCTGGAGCAATGTACCCTGTTCCAGAGTGAGAGCGCATCAGAGTAAGAAGAGAGGTGAATGAAGTGATGCAGCCACCATGCCTAGTGCCTACCATACAAGCCTGTGGGGGCAGTGCTATGATCTGCAGATGCTGCAGTTGGTCAGGTCGAGGTTCAGCAACGTTATGGGTCCAAAGAATGACTACCTGAATATACTGAATGACCAGGTTATTCCATCAGTGAATTTCTTCTTCCCTGATGACACGGACATATTCCAAAATGACAATGCCATGATTCATTTGGCTCAAATTGTGAAAGGGTGGTTCAAGGAGCATGAGACATCATTTTCACACATGGATTGGCCACCACAGAGTCTAGAGCTTAACCCCAATGAGAATCTTTGGGACATGCTGGAGAAGAATTTGTGAAGCAGTCCGGCTGTCCCATCATCTCTACAAGATCTTGGTGAAAAATGAATGTGACTCTGGATAGAAATAAATGTTAGGCAATAGGCAGTGTATAGGAAAACAAGCAAATATTAGAATTCCTGGGAGTGGCATATATTGTTTGATTCCTCGATAAAAGGGCAAATTTTAGCCATGAGCTGTGGTGTTCTCATCACACATAAAAATGTTATTCAAGTCTGACTAGCATGTTCACTCAATGAAGTGCTTAATTATGTCATCATAGAAGTGCTTAAACATCTTGTCAGTGATTATTGTGGCTCTTTATATCCCTCTTAGCGCTAGCACTAAAGCGCAAATGCTAAAGACGTTCAGAATTTCAGACTGACAAAAAAATCTTTATATGCAGAGGTCCCTTTTATTCGATATCTGTCGCTACATAACAGATATAGAATGTGTAGTAGTTAAATACAATAAAATTCATGAGGTCTCCCCCTGAGTAAAACACTGTCCTTATTTGTGTCCGTCATGTCCCTGAATTATCTCTGCAGCTGTGCACATAGGAATCTGCTTTATGAAGAATAATGACTGGCTTCCTGAGTATTAGACAGCAAGAGCAAGCAAGAGTCTTTACCTCATAGATGTGCTCCACAGGAGGCCCAATTTCCTGCTCTGTTGCAACATTCTTGGTAACCTTCCAGTTTGGAGGTGGGAAGAATACCTTATCTGGTCTGGACACACTTTAAGAGGAAGACAAAGAGGTAGTGAACAAGTGAGCAGGGAACAGAAATAATTGTACAATGAGAATTCCAGTCTAAAACACCAAGTTATACACTGGTTCCTGAACTTACCCCTGTAAAATAACATCAGCCCTAACTACCACCTCTAGGCTGTAGGGGACAACTTCACTTTGAGAGTTATTCTCATTTTTACTGCAGAAGAGAGAAAATAAGAGGGGGGACATAAGAGAAGATTTATGTGCAAGGTCTCCACATACTCTGCACATGTTTACTATGTGCTGGCAGTTAAAGCATTAAAGTGTCTGTCTGTGTGTGTGTGTGTGTGTCTGCATACCTGCGAATCTGCAGGTCAAACTGTACCACCTTCTGTGAATCCCACAGCCGAGGTACTGTGAAACGTAGACCTGCCCACAGCTACATGGAAAAAATTAGAAGATTGGAAATTTAGATTACACCAATGTTGTGTGCATATATTGCAGTGATGAACAGTCTTTCCACAGAAGCACAAGTCTGAAGTACTATCTTCAGGCAAAGAACACTTTTGTTGGCAAAGATGGATGAGGAAGGATGAAGCTGGGTTCATCAAACTACACTGACCGAGAGTAGCCAAGACAAATAATGAATTTTTTTTTATTTCCATACCACACATATATTTATCTCCCCCCAAAACACAAGATAATATATGTAAATCTATACATGTACATGCAATATGTAGTATATATAATCTGTAACTGAAAAACTTACATTGGTGCCAGACTTCATGGGATTTCCCAGGTCACAGATGAGGTAGCGTGTCTGGTTCTCTGTCTCATAGCTGCATGTCAGCTGAGTCAGACTCTAGACAAGGACAAGTAACAACTAGTTAGAAACCATGACTATCTATGAAGTGCCACTTTCCCTGCAAAAAATAGACTTTTCTAAATATTTTTCTAATTGTTAAGCCTTTTGTAGAGTCAGTACTGCTATTAATACACTACATGGCCAAAAGAGCCATGTATTATATATTCAGCCATAAGAGCATTAGTGAGGTCAGGCACTGATGATGTGTGAGGAGTCCTGGAGTGCAGTCAGCATTCCAGTTCACTCCAGTGATGTTCACTGGGATTGAGGTCAGGGCTCTGTGCAGGCCACTGGAGTTCTTCCACTCAAACCTTGGCAAACCATGACTTTAAGGACCTCGCTTTGTGCACAAGGGCTCGGTAATGCTAGAACAGGTCTGAGCTAGGCCACATAGTTCCAGTAAAGGGAAACTATAATGGTATAGCATACAAAGACATCCTATACGTGCGCGCACACACACACCCCCCTGTATGCTGGTCTCCATAAGGGCATACTCTCACTAGGCACGGTGCCCTACAATTGTCCCCCTACCCACTCTCCTGTTCAACTGTGCTCATATTATTCAGGACTCAAGCACGCCTGCGTCATCACAATACAACTTTTTTTTGTATTGAGAAGCACTCTCGCACAGAAGTATTTATATTTTGTTTTTATATTTTGGCTTATTTGGAGTTTTGGCCACGGTGACTCATGGCGTTCTCACATTCAATACATATTTACCAATTATGCAACGCAGTGATTTTCAGTAAAATCACAGCGCAGCACTCACAGTAGTCAGACAAACTGGACTTTGAGGTTCATACATGCTCAGGCACAGTGCACATTACTTAAGTTACCTCATTATTGCGGGCAATTCCACTGTAGTCCGCCCCCGAAGGAAGCACTACATAGAGCTCGGCTTCATAGGCACCACCTCCATCATTCCGTGCATTGAAAGTCAGGGTTAGTGCATTATCATCCCCCATGTACACTTCTTCCTTGTCACTACAGAAGAAGAAAAAGAAAACAAATGCAAAAAACAAAGGTGAATTGTTGACTTGGTTGGTACACAACTGTCAGCAAAATACAGGATGCTGCAAATTAATTACAAATTAAGATGATAATGTTGGTCTAAGGTTGAGTCAGACAGCGGCTAATGCTTCTAGAATGCTATGTCCTGAATTCTCATCAAACAGATACCCAGTTGAGTCGCAACAAAACTTCAAGGAAGTCCTTCTTCCACAAGGGAAAAATATTTTCCTATGTAGCAATAAAGCCATACAAGAATCAGAACATAGGCTGTGATTGTAAAACTCCACCTCCTCATTTTCCCCAAGTCCACTCCTCTATTCTATCACTGCCTCTTCCCCTGCTTTTTCTCCACACCACCAAACACAACTGAGAAATTCCATACAAAGGCCACACAGACGCTTTCAATTACTGCTTGGCCTTGTAAAGCTGTGTTGAAGAAAAATTCAAATTTATTTGCCTTACATGTGAGGGACTGTGAGCTGTGAGCAAGCCAATAAACAAGTTCAAAATACTACATTTGAGACTATACACGGCAGGTCAACGTCATGCTTTAGGGCAATTTATTTAACAGTGGCAGCTATAATAATTTTCCATACATCATAGTGTCCTATTGTGCTAATGTGGCCTTTGAAAACTGAAAAAACAGAGACATTAAAAATGAAAAAAAAAGACAGACATATGGAAACAATTTCATATGAAATGAATAAATAGAGCTTGGCTGAATATCCTAAACCTGGTGCTGAGAGCCAGCACTGTTGTAGGTTAAATGGCTTACACTAAATCATTAAAAATAATTTTGAGTAGCTCCACTCATAGCTCAATAACCCTGCTTTAGGAGTGTCACCACAAAACCACATGCCTTTTCATAGCATTAGCTGTTCAGGAATAGCAGTCAAACAAATAATAATCACAAATAATTCCAAATAAATTAAATGCCGTGTTGACATAAAAGTAAATATATTAAACAGAACTGAAAGTACAGAAGCAAAGGGAGACAAAACCAGTTCAGAATTTTCCAGACCCAACTTCTGTCTTTTTTTTCCCCACAAGCCACCAACATCCAATCCCAGAAAGTGAAGCACAACTCTCCTTCCTGTTTTCACATTAAACATGGTGTCCTCACTAATGTCACATGGGAACAGGAACACTTTTATCATTAAAGGTTAATCAGTTCAAATCATTAAATATATTCATAAACAAAAAAATATATATATTTTCTCATTTGCATGCTTATTAGGGTATTGTTTTGCATGTGTTTTCCAGGGACTGCTGATGGTTGCTTACCAATTATACAAATACAAGGCCTGAATCATGCCAAGTATTAAACCGTGCATACAGAATTTCCTTTGCTAAATGACTTACCACTTTACAGAAAGTTTCAGGTCAGGGACACAGATGTTGTCTTCTCCACAGTCCAGTAAAATTTGAGCCTGGAAAATCAATAAGACAAGAAACAAAAAATGTATATAACGAAATTATAAAATTATAATTCTGTGGCAGTACTGCATATGGGGGAAAAAACAAAAAATGTCTTTAAAGCAGATACAATTGAGAAGAACGTTGAATACCTTTAAAGTAATAAAAAGCTATTTGTATTGCCCTAAAGAAAGCTACACCACTTAATGAGGTGTGAATATTCAAATCACAATTATACGTTATAACTGATGTGCTCCATCATCAGTCTACTGTAATCTTAATATTTAACCAAATCAAAGGGCACAGAGAGAGATAAAGTGTATATAATTTATATTATTTATGGGATGAATCAGAAGGGTTGAACTGGAGAGGAGACTTACATTAATGCATATAAGGGAAACATGTATGCCTGCTTAGTGTGCGATTTGAGGGGCAAGCACCTGCAGGACCATCCAGAGAATCACCACCATACAGGCACCACAAACATGAGACTGTGCTGCCACAAAATGCACACACCAGAGAGGCATACATGCATACACATACTAAACATCCTTTATTCATAGGCAGAAAAAGGTGGGAATAAAGAAACATTTGTATTGACTCTACATGTGTAAAGAGAGAGCCATTGGACAGCTAATTGCTTCAGCATGATGCTGCGAGTCCTGCGTGTATATGGATGACGATAAGGATAAGAAATAGAAGAGGGAGATTAGAAAGAGTGCAGAACACTCCCTATAATCAGACCTTACTGAGCTCTAATTAAAGCCATGGGAGGGAGGCTGCCTCCTGCACAACTCACTAAAGCTGTATGATGGCATGGGCTCAACCTCGCTAGGAAGGAATAAAGTTATGGTAATCCAGATGCTAAACAATGATTTAAAGGATATACCAAAATCAAAGGCAAATAAACATTATAGATACATATCAACTATATAAACTGTAGGATTATTATTTACACAAAAGAAAAAAGTGCAGCAAATGGCACAATTAAAGCAAGCTTTTGGTTCTTGTTTCAGCTATTTCAACCATGTACAAGTAATAAGGTGGAAATAAAGAGAGACACATTAAGTAGGACAAAATACAAATATAAAAGGAAGAGGGAAAAAAACAACTCTGCTATAATATTTTCAATATATTTACATGCAATGGATAACCAGGAACAAGGGATGAACAAGCTTACTAGGACTCAGATTTTCTACAAGCCTGTTTCCACAGAAATTGGAAATGCTGTGAAAAAATAATGAATGTGATTTGTAAATCATATAAAGCCATATTTAATTGAACACAGAACAAAAGACAATATTTGATGAAAATAAGAAATTTTTTTTTTTTGATAAATATATGCTTATTTTGAAGCATTAAAAAAAAAAAAAAAAAAAAAAAAAAAAAAAAAAAAAAATGGTTAGGACAGAAGCATGTTTCCCCACTGTGTTGCACCACCTCTTCTTTAACACCACACTGTAAATGTTTGGGAACTGAGGAGACCAGGTTCTGGTTTTGAGTTTTGAAAGTGAAAGGTTGTCCCATTCTTGACCAATATAGGATTTCAGCTGCTCAACAGTTCAGGTCTCCTTTGTCGTGTTTTTCATTTCATCATGTGCCACATGTGCGACAGGTCGAAACTGCAAGCAAGCCAATTTAGCACCCAGGCTCTTCTACTACAGAGTGGGTGGCATGGTGGTGCAGTAGTTAAGTCTGGTCACCTCACAGTAAGAAGGTCCTTGGTTTGATCCCTGGGGTCAACAAGAGACACCTTTCTGCGGGGAGTTTGCATGTTCTCCCTGTATGGGTTTCCTCCAGCTACTCTGTTCCCCCCCCCCCACAGTCCATGTGGATTAGGTCAGTTGGCTAATCAAAATTTCCCATAGGTGTGAATGAGAGTATGAATGGCCCCAGCCACTGGGGTGCACAAGTTAGTGCAGTCGTAGTGCCCCAAGTCAAAAGCCTGGATAAAATGAGAGGGTTGTGTCAGGAAGGGCATCCGGTGGAAAACCTGTGCCAAATCAACGAGCAGATGGTGGACTGGGCCAAG
This sequence comes from Notoglanidium maculatum, assembly GCA_030068355.1. Taxonomy (NCBI): domain Eukaryota; kingdom Metazoa; phylum Chordata; class Actinopteri; order Siluriformes; family Auchenoglanididae; genus Notoglanidium; species Notoglanidium maculatum. The sequence goes on along the minus strand of JAQQZX010000015.1, from coordinate 14,694,884 downwards.
CCCAAACAGGAGCAGCCAAAAGAAGACAACTCTTCTACTACAGAGCCATGCTGTTGTAATAAGTACAGTTTGGCATTGTCTTGTTGAAATAAGCTACGCCTTCCTTGAAAAAGATGCTGCCTCAATGGCAGCATATTTTGCTCCAAAACCTGTAAATATCATTCAGCATTATATGGTACCTTCTCAGATATACAAGCTATCCATGCCATGTACACTAAACCCCCATACCATCACAGATGCAGGTTTCTGAGCAACGCGCTGACAACAAGCGCATAGTTTAGGCCGGAGGACATGGCATCCATGATTTCCAAAAAGAATTTCAAATCTTTCATCAGACCACATGACAGTTTTTCCATTTCGCCTGAATCGACCTTAAATGAGCTCTGGCCCAGAGAAGGCAACAGTGTTTCTGGAACATGCTTATATATGATTTCTTCTTTGAATGGTAGAATTTTAACCTGCATTTGTGGATGCAGAGACAAACAGTTTTCACAGACACAGATTTATGTGTTCACAGATTGGTTTCAGAAGTGTTCCTGAGCCCATGCAGTGACTTCCACTAAGAGTACTTAAGAATCATGAGAATTTTTATTGGGAATTAAGAATCATGTCCATTTTTCATGCAGTTCCATCTGAGTACCTGAAAGATCATGGCCATCCAATACTGGTTTTTGGCCTTGTCTCTTGCATACATAGATTTCTCCAGACTCTTTGAATCTTTTATGATATTATGTACCATAGAGGATGCAATCCCCAAATTCGCTGAACTTTTACATTAATAAACATTATTCTTAAATTGTTGCACTCTTGGTCCTTACAGTCTTTCACAGAGTGGTGAACCCATCCCCATCTTTACTGCTGAGAGACCACCTTTCTGGGATGCTCTTTTTATAACCAATCATGGTACTAACCTGTTGCCAATTAACCCAATTGTGAGAAGTTCCACCAAGTGTTTTTAGAACTTTTCCTTTTCCTTTCCTTTTGTTGCCCCGTCCCAACTTATTTGAAAAGTTTTGGCACCAAATTCAAAATGACCATTTTCCATAAAACAAAATTTCTCAGTTTCAACACATGTTGTCTTTGTTCTAGTTTGAATTAAATATGGGTTTACATAATTTGCAAATCATTGCGTTCTATATTTAATTACATTTTACACAGTGTCCCAACTTTTTTGGAAACGGGCTTGTAAACAATGAATTTATTAAGACTGAAGCCATCACGTGTCTGAACTAGAGGAATAATTTATGGGTTTTGGGGACTGTCTGTGTAGAGATTTTCATGAAACCTTTACTCCACTATGATCAATGTGGAGCAAATTATTAAGAAAAAAATGTTTACTGAGAAACAGTAGCACTCACACTCTTACAGCATGTGGTAAGAATGGACCAAAACACATAGCTACACCTGCACACAGGCCCCAGGTAAAGTCACTCTTGTCCTGTTAACATTGCTTTAATTCTCTTTCACTTTATTTAACACTTAATTCACACAGGGAACACAACAACTTGTAAAAGAAGGTTTATTACTACTTTTTCTACTCAATTGATATTTGGCACAAGCGCAAGTGTAGATACTGCCTTTAAATATAATTTCCAGTTTAATGCCAAATATGGAATACACACAACTGGGGCAGCCGATATCAATGGGTTAGCAAGGCTAAGCCCCACCCTTCCTCAGAAAAATAAATATAAGATTTCATTTTTAGCATTGATAGGATCTTACCTCTGATCAGCAATCATTTTAAAGAGGATTCTTTGTGATTTTATTTTTAAACCAAATGTAACAGCCCCACCAGTAGTACAATCAAAACACAGAATGATACGAAGAGAGGCTGTGGGCTAACTGTAATGAGCCCAGTGCTGTAGATTCATTCAGTCAATCGGGAACCATCATGTCACATGATTACACAGAGTGACACGCCCCTTTGTGTTGAGCTTCAATGGGCTAATATACTCTATATTATGACAAATTGTATACTCTACAATGACTCTGCATCATTGATGTTTCCATTATGTGTCATCAGTGGGCAAGTTACAGACTCAGTCACAGGTGCAATGAGGGGATTATGTACATGATCATTATTTTTCTGTTGAAATATATCTGAAGGAGAAATGTAAAGTTGATAGACTGAGCACACAGTCTACTCAAATTAGCAAATTACACAAAAGGACAAATGACAAAACTAATTTAAGTGTTTTTTTTGTTTTTTTTTAAATAAAAGTGTTCAACTTGTCTATGTAATGTGTTTGTCATTCTGAGGAAATGCAGCATGAACCCAGTCTAGCCTGTAACATTAAAAAAATTATAAATCAATAATGCAGTTCCTAATGTCTTTTAAGTCTCTTAAAAGTGCATGTGTGCGTGCGAGATAATTTACCCCAATATTATTACAGGCACAATTTTTAATAGCAAATTTAAGATTTTAATACCTTAAGACTACAGAATATGAGAAAAAAATTTGCTAAAAAAAACATTCAATTGGAGTGCTTTTTAGTTCATACATATTGTATATATGTGTATATGAGAAGAGACACAATGTGCATACGAGATGGGGAAAGGAATATTTTTTGGGAAGGAAAGGGTATTTTCTGTTATCTTAAGATGTCCAAATGCCATAAGAGACCTATAAAATTGAAGTGATAAGGACTAAGAGCTTGGTAAACTCTTACATAGCTGCCCATGTCACTCACTTTTTAGACAGTATATATATAAAATTAATCAAAGAAAAAAAACAGCGTAAAATTATTAAAAATTATATGTATATATGCATATATGCATGTATGTATGTACGTATGTGTGTGTGAGCGCATGTGTGTATACATGTATATCTCACAGAGCCAGCCAAAAGAAATGTATACACACTTCAAAATGTATACACACTTGTATACACAAATGTGTAAACACTTCTACACATAAACGTCTGAAGGCTAATGGCCACCACTTTGAGCACCTCTTGTTATTGTAGAGGCCAAAGGTAATTTATTGTACTAATCTTGTGATGTCTGAATAAATTTAGTATTAAAATATTTATTCTTTTCCTGAAGTGTATATAATTTGTTTTTGGCTGAATCTGTATATACACATAAAAACACCCACACACCCGCGCACACCCCCCAGATCTCAGGATGCAATGTATTGGTCAGCCTAATAGTTTAATTGTTAAGGTACAGCACACGACCGACACTGCACACAACATACTTCACAAGAACGGAAAGTTGCTCTTGACAAACTGTAAGCATGTAAAGCAAGACAGTTAAAAGCTTGGGCTTACAGTGGTGTATTTTAAACTATATAGGAAAACTGGGACAAGTACAAAATCCAACCAGATGCCAAATGGGCTGTAAGAGCCACACCCAAAAATCTATGACTACTGGACCTATGACTAAAGGACCAGTCAACATCAGTCCTGTGAACTACTTCTGCTGAAATAACAAAAATCTCTCCCTGTTGTACATGCATTGCAACTTCTTTCCAGATCCATTGGAGCACTTCCCAGATGTACGTTCTTAACATGTGGAGGAAAAATGGAGGAAAAACAGGGAAGGGGAGAACTGGGCAGACCAAAAGCATGATCTGCCAGTTCATTCAATGTAGACCACATATTTAAACTATGGGACCAATGATATGGAAAACTATGCAGTAGCACTAGATTATTTGGTTAGAAATATTCCTATAAATTTAAGAGAATTGCTTTTCACCTTCAGTAGCAGCACCCCACTTTCTCTGGCCTCATTATCTACAAAACTTTCGGACCAAACAGTTCTTGGGAATTATTAGGTAGTTTCAGAGCAGAGGAGCTTTTCATAGTTCTTAGAACTGTTGGAGGAAGTAGACCCTTTGTTGTGTTGTTGTGTGTTGTGTGCTGAGAATGATTCTAGTTCTTAAAATGCTGTTTTAGGGAGTACTTTAACTCATATTTCAGAGTAGGTACTTTCCCAGTGCAACAGGAACCATGAGAGATGTGTGTGTACAGTGAATGGTCCAGACACAAGTGTAGTGAGATTCTTTGAGTTGAGCAATCAGTTTTTCTTTTTCTTTTGTCAGTCAGTATGCATTAACTGGATAAAACAGATAGAAACTTAAACAAATCCACTTGCTATAAAATCCACATGACAACAACTACTATCTACATAATACAACAAGAATTGTACAACCATCAAACAAATGCAAATATAATCTCTTCAAACATACACAAAATTATTGTTTATACCTTCTGCTCAATTAGCTCAGTGGTCTGGTAGTTGAGGATCGGCCCGAGGCCGTGTTTGTCTGCAGGAGCCTGTGCATCGAGACTGAAGTTTAGGGCAATAAAGATGGGGGAAAGCTTATCCCGAAACTCTTTTTCATCCTGAGCCAGAACAGAGGAGAACAAACAAAGACAATTTAGATATAATCTCAAAAAATGAGAAAAAAAATTATGCGGTGCATTTCTGAAAATTAGCCATGTTATACATGAGCTGGTGGCTTCACTTCATTTACATATTTTTGACAGAATTCTGATGTTTTCACTCACCCTCAGGTAGATTTTGGTCTCATGGCAGACTTTGGCTTCATTGGGCACCTTAAGCTTCCTCTGCAGGCTGGCCTGCTGGGTATCCAAAAACAAAGCCCTACGAACAGCTCCCTTCTGCTTCAGCTGGTCCAGCTGAACTTCTACATTAAACACTACACACACACCCCTCATGATGCTTCACAGTAAAATAAACAAATTTTGGTCATTTGGAAAAGTGCTTGTATCAAAAAAAATTGAGTGAGAAAAACTGACATTTAATCCAGTGCTTTCATTAGTTTTAAAGTCACTTGTATTCACAATGGTATAACAAATTTCTGCACATTAAATTGACCTTTTCTTGTCTATTACAAGTGAAAGTGAAGTACAGCCTAATGACAGACAGTGGACAGAAAAACAATTAAAAAAAACCTATACCATCATAGAATTTTTCAAAACAATTTTTTCATTTGTTGTGTCTGTTTAAACATGAGCATCATGGTGGTGGGAAACATTACACTACACATGGCTGAGGCCCACTCTGGTTGATGGTAGAATGATTTTTACTAGATAGATCGAGCATGCAGATATACAGAACACTGATGAACCTGGGCAAAATAAAGTTCAGTACAACAGTTTTCGTATAACTTTCCTGCTTACCACATGCACCCATCTCATTTTGAAGCACACAAAAAAAAAAGAAAAAAGAAAGAAAGAGAGGCTAGGCAGACTCGGATAATTCCCTTTACTAAGAATGACAGGACAGAACACCACACCACAACACCACACAGCCAAAATGCTGGCCAACATTTTTTGTTAAGTGTACAAACATGATGTGCTACCTGATCGTATACTCATTCTTTGTTATTCAGTAGTAATTCAATTGGAGGATGCAATGTGGCTGTCAGTTGCAGTCTAGTGTGATGTGGGGGGGAAAAAAAAAAAAAAAAAGACAAATCCCTTCAAAGTGCTAACTAGTGGGAGTTTACCCATAGCTACTTCCGCAAAGTACTGCTATCTATCTATCTATCCATCCATCTATGCATGCATAATAGGAAGCAGATGTGGTCTGCTGGCTTACCTAGATTTTCTGGAAGGTGCTTCCCATTGGCTGACAGGCAGAAGCTCAAGTTGACGCTGCAGGAAGTAAAGCAGATGGAGACAGATGGAGATGCTACACATCCTCACATATACATACTAATCAAGTCACAATTTTACATTTACTTTCTCAATTTACAGAGAACGTTCTTAATGTTTCATTATTCAATGACTGTCAAAGATAACTGCTGCTGAGTGATTAAGTAAGGAGTAGGCAAAAACAAGTCTCTTGCAGAAAAGAAAAAACATTTCTTAAGTTGAATAATTCCAGAAGGCCAAGGGATGATCAGACTGTACTTTAGCATGATATTATAAGGACATAATGTAACTTTCACAAGAATTAAAGCATGAATGAAAAACTGACTAAAAAAAGTAATGATACATAAACGGAGAAAAAGGAAATTATAAAGAAGTTTGAAGAGCTGAACACAAGAGTGCAAAAACTGAGGCATGACTATGATAAATGACAGCAAAAACTTCAGAAAGCACTAAGAAATATTTAGTACAGTCCAGACCTCTCCTGACTTGGGCAGCAATAAATAGGAGTGCATTCCCATGTGTACCTTTAAGCATGTGTTTTCTTTGCATCACATGTGGCATGTGTGTACACGCATGTGCAGCTTGGCATGTCCTGATGTTTTCCAGCTGTGTACCAGGGCTAAACAATCTCTCATTCAATGCGTCAGCTCTCCTAACACTCTCTCCGTTTCAGTTCCCCACACCTCCCCCACCAGCACCACCTCCTCCTCACCATTACTAGGCAACAAGCTGCAATCAAGTGTGTATACACACTTTTTCCTGTATGAATCAGACAAGGGGAAGGGCAGAAATCTGAGCACAGGCACAACTTTGTAGCACTGAGTAGTTTCCTCTCCCTCAGCAGATGAAGGAAATCTAGGATGCACATTTCTAAATACTGACATAGGAAATGGAAAAGGGGGTTTCTTGCATTTCACCACCTTCCTGCTCGTCCTCTGTCCTGTGAGGCAGTGCTTTAAGTCAAATCCATGCTGAATACCAATGGTGTGAATTTAACAACCTTCTTTCCATAACTCCACAACATGTGTCCACCCTCGCTTACAAAGCGTTCCTCTAAACAGTGCCTTTAAAACACCATCATGGTTCTCTACAACATTACTGTTCTTTAGCCTTTATAATGATACCAGTGTTCTTTATACTGATGTTTCAGATCAAGTGTTTAGAAGTACAAACCTGAATGTATACTTTATATAAATAACACAATATGAAACTTTATATTGCATAACTTGTGAGACAAGGCAAACAGCCAAAAAAAACAAACAAAAAAAGACCCTATAACACTGGTCAACAGTGAAAAAAAGGTCTAACTTTTTATAGCTGATCTAGGATAATTTTAATGCGCTAAATCCA
>JAQQZX010000015.1:14556662-14579678 GCA_030068355.1 Notoglanidium maculatum | reverse complement strand
AGCAAACACCATTCCTGCAGTCTCAAACCCAGCAGCTTGGCTTTTGCTTTTGACAGACCCAAATCTCTGACCAAATCATTCAATTTGGACTGTGTTATCAAAACTGAATATTCCTCTGAAACAGTACGTGATGGGTAAATTTTGATGTGATATTCGTGATCAGCACCCAAAAAACTATAAGAAACACCCAACAGTGATCAAGAAGCAAAAACTTTGCTGTGCAGTGATATCAGATTTGGTTGAAAGTATGGTGAAAAAATACAAGTTCAACAGAAGAAAACTCAAACAGCACATACCATGCTTGTCCCTTTACATCAGGACATGGGGTTGTGAGAAAACTGGCACCATCATTGTGCCTTTACATTATCCATAGACATTACGCATGATGTTATCAATTAAACTAAAACACATGCACTTCAAAGTTATGCAAAGTGCAAAAGAAGCCCAACAACTTACTCATAAACTGGATCAAATGTTCTCCAAAAAATATCCTCTTTGGAGTCATATTCGTAATCCGTGCTGTCCGATGAATTTCGACATCACTTCTGCTAAAAATCTCTTCCAGGGCTTCCAAGACACTGTACCTTTTTTCTGTTGATATGTAGACTTCATAGATAGAAAAAATGAAAAACTAGATTAACAATACCGTTCAAATCAAACAGACCGTGTGCAGTGCGTAAAAATCCAAAACCGTGCATGGCGCGTAAAAATCCAAAAGCTAAAGGAGAGTCCCTCTCCTCTTGACACGTAGATATAGTTTATTAGTGAAGTAAATCTCATAGCAGGTTGAAAAATCATTTGAAATCTCACAAGATACAGGACAACATGGCTCTCCATTTGTAATCTGTTGACCCACCAAACGCTAACAAGATGGCAGTAAAAGACCATGAAATTTGGGTATTGGTCTCAGTGTCTGTTGATAGTCTTGTTGTCCAAGCTGATCAGGAGGTACATGGATAAACTCAAAATGACCACGAAAAAGTTAAGGAAACAAACTTTTGATAACAATCGCTTAGGGATTTGATGGAATATTGAGACAAACAAAAAATCTTACATATTGACAGTAAAATGTGAATATACACAGGCTGATTGCTATGTTAGGTGAGCTAGTACAGGGTCTGTCGGGGTCAAAGGGTTCATTTGGACCATATCTACGTATCGGCCACTTTACTAGGAACACCTGCACATACCGGCCACTGTATTAGGAACACCTGCACTTACTGGCCACTTTATTAGGAACCTCTGCATTTACTGGCTATTTAATTAGAACCACATCTATGTACTGGCCACTTTATAAGGAACACCAACAATTACTGGCCATTTAACTAGGAACACAACCATATACTGGCCACTTTATTAGGAACGCCTACACATACCTGCCACTGTATTAGGAATACCTGCCACTGTATTGGGAATACCTGTGGTATGGCTAATGGCTAACATGCTAAGTGCTAACATGCTAAAAGTGGATTTGCTAACATGTTAACGACTAATATGCAAACAAGCTAACATGCTAGCAGCAAACATGCTAACTGCTGAAATCTTAATGGCTAACATCCTAACGGCTAACATGGTTCCACACAAGACCAGCATGCTAGCATTCTAAGTGCTAACTGCTAACATGCTATAATTTAACATTCTAACTATCTATCAATCTATCTATGTGTGTCTGTCTTATGTTTATATCTACCTTCCCCATTTATTTTATCTTTCATAACTCACTTAATAACTAATTTATTCACTCATTTACTCATTCACTTTCTATCAATCTATCTATCCATCCATCCATCCATCAATCTATTTTTACAGTCTACACTATATGGAGTTTTTCTGTGGGAATTTCTGCCCATTCATTCTGTAGAGCATTTATGAGGTCAAGCACCGATGTTGGACAAGAAGGCCTGGCTTGCAATCGCCGTTCCAGTTCATCCTAAAGGTGTTTGATGGGGTTGAGTTCAGGGCTCTGTGAGGGCCATTCAAATTCTTCCACACTGAGCTCATTCAACCATGTATTTATGGACCTTGCTTTCTGCACTGGGACACAGACATGCTTGAATAGAAAAGGGCCTTCCCCAAACTGTGTTGGAACAAAGTTGGAAGCATAGCATTGTCCAAAATGGCTTGGTATGCTGAAGCATTAAGTTTGCCCTTCACTGGAAGTAAGGGGCCTAGCCCAAACCCTGAAAAACAGTCCCACACCATTATCCGTCCTCCACAAAAAACTTCACAGTTGGCACAATGCAGTCAGGTAGTTAACATTCTCCTGGCATCCGCCAAACCCAGACTTGCCCATCTGACTGCCAACCGTGAAGCGTGATTCGTCACTCCATAGAATGTTTCCACTGCTCCACAGTACAGTGACAGGGTACTTCACACCACACCATCTGATGGTTGGCATTGGACTTGGTGATGTGAGGCTTGCATGCAGCAGCTCAGCCATGGAAACCCAATTCTTGAAGCTCCTGCCCCAGAGTTTTTGTGCTTACATTAATGCCAGTGGAAGTTTGGAACATGGTTAGGTGCTTGATTTTATATACTTGTGACAATGGGTCTGGTTGAAACACCGGAATGTAATAATTAAGAGGTGTGTCCCAATACTTTTGTCCATATTGTATGTTAATATCTAACTTTCCATTCTATTTAATTTTTTTTAAATAATTTTCTCTTTCAGTAACTCACTCTCTCTATTTTGAACTTTTACTCTTTCATAGGTCCTGTACAGGTTTCACACACTCACTATCTATCCATGTTTATATCTAGCTTTCCCCTCTGTTTCTCTTCTTTCGCACTGACCCATGCTATCTATCTATCTATCTATTTTATGCTAGAAATTATGTTCCAACTGCAAAGTGTTCACCCGACTGAGCAGAGATGTGCTTGTATTCTCCTTTCCTTTATATGATATTTCATTCATATCCCTGTTTTTTATCCCTCCATCCCATCATTTTTTCTCCATGAAGTGTGAAGGGGATATTTTTCGAACTGCTCCTGTTTTTTCATCCCTTGCTTTTATTCCATTGACGTCAATTGATTTTTGAAGTGTTCCTAGAGACCAACAGCTAGACACAACACATGTGGGTACCGGCCACTTTATTGGGAATACCTGCACATATGTGCCACTTTATGAGAAACACATGCATGTACTGGCCACTTACGTAGAAACACCTGCACATACCTGCCACTTTTTAGGGCCACCTGCACAAAGTTACCACTTTATTATGAACACATGCCCATACCAGCCATTTTTTTTTTTAGGACCACATGCACATACCGGCCACTTTATTAGAAACACATGCACATAATGGCCACTTTATATGGAACACTTGTACATACTAGCTGTTTTAGTAGGCTATTTTTATCTCTTTCTCTTTCACTAACTCATTCTTTCTGTCCCTCTCACTCCCTCGCTCCATTTTGAACTTTTACTTTTTGGTTTTGCAAGCACTAGTATCTCCTTCAGGAAATGCACATCTAGTTAAAAATATTGTCTATGTAAAGTCCAGTAAATTATTTTTTTCCCACAGATTAAATCAGAGACTTAAAGAGCATCTTAAAGACAGGCACTGCACATTTTTCAAGGATCAAAGTTTATAGACATAAAAGAATGAACTACATTTACTTAAAGGTCCACTATGTATTATTCAGTTGATCGCAACAAACCGAATGCCTCTCCCTCACCCTTCCCTTTCCAAGCAGGTATTAGAAAATACAGAGGCTGTCAGATGCCCATAGCTTATGGTCAGCTACCTCAATTTAATAGATCAGGGCCACATAAAATCATGTACATTAACAATTAACAAGTTACAGAAGTTTTAAGTATGAAAGTGTCCCCTCTGAAAGTAGTGGAACAGCAAAGCCAATTCTTTTTTTTTTTTTGCTATAGACTAAAGAGATTTCGGGTTAAGATAAAAAAAATTCTGCATTATTAAGTCAGTACTAAAACATTTTAGATTTCTATGTACAACTTTTCCAAAAAACTAATTTGTATTTAACTAAATGTTTGCATGTCAGTAAAGAAAGCAACACATTATATAAGAGACCACTTTTCAGACAAAAAACATTATGAAGGCTCCAGGCTTGTGTGCAAAAAAAAAAAAAAAAAAAAAAGAAGCCAGCACACCACTCAACAGTCACAAAGTCTCCATAAAAACTATGGCAGATTCACCAAAATGCTCAGTAAGACTTAATACCTAATTTCCTTCTAAAACTGCAAAAATTGTACCTGTAACTCCTATTTAAGAAAAAAAAAATCAAAGGGTCATTACACCACATATTGACTTTGCTTAGTTTATTACACTTTACTGCAGGTTGTAGTATTCTTTTACGTAGAAAGATTTAATTTAATTTTTTTTTAATAAGTCATCTTTACAGAATTTATTTTCATGTGACTTTTGCACAGTACTGGACATCTAGCTGTGTGACCCCACCCATTTTTCAAGTGATCAAAATTATTGGAACATATAATGGGTATTTCGTGTTGCCCAGATATACCATGTTATATTGACTGTTTTAATAGCTCTGAATGTCTACTCTTAGTTGAGCCATGGGTTTCACCTAGTAAAACTGCATCTGTTGTTTAAAAGGATAAACCAGCCCTGTGGTGGACTGGCGACCTGCCCAGGGTGTACCCCGCCTCTCGCCCGAAGATGCTGGGATCGGCTCCAGCTTCCCCACGACCCAGATGGATAAAGCGGTATAGATAATGGATGGATGGATGGAAGGATAAACCAACATGAAGGCAAGAGAGATGTCTATTGGAGAAAAGCGGGGAAGTTGATCAGAGCCATTGTGCAAGCATTGGGCACAGCACAGCCAAAGAACATTTTGGAATATCTTGAAAAATTAGGAAACCACTGGTTTATTAAGATCCAGACAGTTAACAGTCAGCCAAGGAAAACAACAGCAGTTGATGACAAACATTGTGACAGTTGTGAAGAAAACCCAAAAAACAGAAGTCACCAACAAGCTCCATAGGGCAGGAGTGAAGAGATCGCAACACACCATTTAAAGAATTCACCATTTAAAGACTTAGAGAGCAGAAAAATAGAGGCCATACCACAAGATTCAAACCACTCATCAGCAGTAATAATCAGAAGGCCAGATAGGAAATCACTGAAAAATACAGAGCTGAGCCAAAAAAATTCTGGAACAGAGTATAATATTCTGATGACGCCAAAATGGAACCTTTACCAAAATGATGGAAAAGCCAAAGTTTGGAGAGAGAGAAAGGATCTGCTTATCATCAAAAACATACAAGATCATTGGTAAAGCACAGTGGATGTACTCTTATTGCTTGGGCATGCATAGCTGCTTCTAGAATGGGCTCACTAATCTATACTGATCAAGTAACTCATGCTGGTGTTGGAACTTTCAATATGCATTGTTTATTTAATTAATCGATTAGGGGAATTAAGTGATCATAGGATTATTACCCAACCTAGGTTAACCTATTTCGTCCAGCAAAGATAGCCAAGGGTAAGTTGGTAATAAAACTGTAACAAAACTCCTTTTAATGCACTGTTAGTAAGATCTTCGAGTTAGCTTAGGGGAATTTTGACCAAAGTTAAAAGCTTAGGTAAAGGAGCCACCCAATAAGTAACCTCAGATGTGAAGAAGAATGACTAGGTGAAATTATGGATCACAATAAGACAAACATTTATTCTAACTACTACACAGTACAACCCAGCACATTAAACATAATCACAATATAATGTGGTACGTATGGGATGTGAAGATAATGACCAGTACAGACTTGATATCATTGCTTAAACATCACGTTCAACTTAATCAGTTTCTGCCCTTTCCCTGCACAGCAAGCAAAATGAAAGTGAAATACAACCCAGAGTTTTTAAATAAAACAAGGACAGGACGAAGCAGGTGATAAGTAAAGCACCAGGTTATTGAATGAAAAGTTGTTCTTTTACATGTTCGCCGAAGTTGCAGTCTCACGTCAATTGGGGATGACTCGCAGTAGCAGCTGGTTGATGCGTGATGTGTTGAAAGAGCTAGATTCAGCAGAGTTCAAGCTGATGGTCTTGTAGATCAGACTGCGGAAGCAGAGTGGAGTATTCCTTCCAATTTACAAACGTTCTCTGGTTCTCGAAGTCTCTCACTGTCCTGGCCCGAGCCCAGGGTTTTTCTAGGGAATCTTGATGCATGTTGACTGCTGGTCATTGAGCTCCTGTGGGTCTAAGTTTTCCGTGCACATAAGCAGCAGGGGTCATGATTTATGACCTTTCACTGTTACAACTTTTTATCCATCAATGTTAACTTTAGGTAACTTTGGATATGTCCGTCTCTATGAAAAGTGAACATAGGATTCAGTCCTGAGAATTTTCCCATTGCACTGACACCAAACACATTTGCATTACAATGAAAGATCTGGAAGTGTGGAGTACTTGTTAGAACAGAAGTCCCTAGTTTATAGTGACCATTGACAAAGGTAAAGATGTGCATGGCTAGGGTTGATCCTACACTGGTAACAGCCAAATGAATTGAGAAGTCTACAAAATCATTCTGTCTGCCAATTTACAGAAAAATGCATCCAACCTAATTCTGAGAAATTTCATCACTTTAAGACAATGACCCGGTACACACTGCCAACACAACAAAGGACAACATCAGGGACAAAAGTGGAAGGTTTTAGACTGGCCAAGTCAATTACCAGACCTTAACCCAACTGAGCATGTATTTCACCTTCTGAAGGGGAGGAGTAAAACCCCCCCAAAAAACAACAACTTAAAGTATCTGTGCTACAAGTCTGAAAAAGCGTCACAAAAAAGAATGGAAAAGTTTGGCGAGGTCAGTGGGTCACCAGCTTGATGCAGTTATTTAAGTATATACATCTAGATGCAAATATCAAGAATTGAAAGCTGAAATTCTGGTCTATCATTTCATTCATCTTTTGATTCAAATCCAAATGTCTTCAGTGTACTGCATGAACATAATAATTGGCCTTGCTGCTCCAGTACCTTTTGAAGGAATTGTATAAATAAACATTTATTTATTTTTCATGGCCTCTCCAGTCACTGGATGAACTCTCAACTGTAGATACACACTTCTTGCTTTCTGGCTCTGGAAAGAGGTAAGTGACTTGACAAATGTTCAATATTCCAATTTCATTAAAGAGCTCTTATTCAAGACCACATTGAAGCTGTGACCTGAAAAAAGGACAGTGCATAATGGTCTATATTAGTGACAATTGCAGAACTGGAGTGCTAGAGTAGAGATCAGTGCCTCCAGTAGAGACACTGATAGCCTCAACAATGGTACACACTGATGAAACTCCGCACAAAGCTGTGTCATTGACAGCACAAATATAAGAAGGCTAACTTGCTGATCTCCAAGGTGTTTGACCCTCCTGCCAATGTCGGTTATAATATGGTGGCAAAGTTGCAAGATAATGCCCATAACTGGAGATGTGATAGGTGTAGAACCCCTACAGGCACAGATTCATAGGTCAATTATTTCCAGTTCTAAACAGCACCTTACCCTGCAGGCCAGCAAAAGGTAGTTTTATGAGCCCTCCAGTTTGGCCACCAGCACCAAAACCTGGTAGAGTGGCGAGCGTGGCTGCTGGAAGGGTCAGTAGTGCCAGGCTATTTTGTCCACCCACAGAGCCTGACATACTTAGTGGAACCAGGAGAGGATGGCTCAGAGTACTTTGCTGGGCAATCATGCCATTCATCAGAGTAGCAAGGCCATCCTGGGTCAGAACCTTAAAGGGGATCATAATATGAAACAGGGAATTAAATTGATATTTTGGCAGGTTTACTTTCTGGTAGGTGCTTTCAGCTAAAGCATCCTACAAGTCTACGAATATTACTAATCAGGTAAGAGTTAAGGACATTGCTCAAACGCAACGTGGTCTTCTGTCAGTCCTGGGACTTGTACTTAAACCTTGCAGTCACTATCATCCACCTTAACTGCTTACACCTTAAATGTGTTAGAAGCTATATAGACGTATGATTTGCTCACCTGTGGACAAGCCTGGATAGTGATCGGCATGCTGGTCTGAGGGTGAGGCAAAGAGAGACTTATAGGAATTGCAACATTCTGAACAGAAGGGGCTGCAGCCTCATTAGAAACTGTGAAAATTAACATAAGAGGTGTTAAACACTGAGGGGCTGTGAAGAGAACATCACATAATAAAATGGAACAAAATATGCATGTATGCAATGCTAGAGGGAGTAGCCAAAAGAAAATTATGATGATGATGATGATTCAATAGTTCCCCCACCTGTGGGGATGGTACTGGATTCCATTTTATTATCCTGAGTGGACCCCTCTGCTGGCTCTAAAGCTTTTCCACTCCCCTCTTCTGCTCCTGACTCTGTTTTCACATGAGGTCCTGGGGAGGGCACAGCTGCATCCACTTCAACCTCTAGAACTCGAATGGTCTCATGACTGGACATGACAATCACCTAAAGACAAACAAGCAAATAAAACTGAGTTATGACAATTGTGCAGTTGTGGTTCTTTGTGTGGACTGATGAGGAAAAATGTTAACAATAGAGATATCTATAGGCAACATTAAGGCTTGCATGATGTGATCTATAAGTTAATCATTTCAAAGGTTAAACATAGGCTAGACAGAGGTGCCATAAATCTCTTTTTGCTTTCTGAAGAATATTACATGTATACCAGCTTGTGTTTAGAAGGGGATTTGAATCTGCAGCACCTACACGGCTCAAAAAACACTTCTGTAGTCAATAGTAAGTAAATATCTAAGGAAAGCTGGGGGTCTTCAGAATAACCAATATATTTTTTTGAATCAAGAGGTATACAATTGTAATGAACAAGAAACAGGAGCATAGGAGAAAATTTAAGCATTGGTCCAAAACTAATGTTTTACTAGTGTTTTCTGCAAAATGTCCTACCAGCAAAAGATTGCTTCCACTAGTTTTATTCTAAATGTACAGGACATTGTCTAGACAAACATTCATGAATCATGCCAAAATACAATTATTTTATTTAAAGATACACTGATCTAATATAGCTTATTAATGACAAACTATAATTGGCCTGAAATAATTAATTGGTATCTAATCAGAATAGCCATAATTCAATTCGATTTCATTTGTATAGCACGTTTAAATATGCACATCGACACAAACTAGCTTTACAGAAATATATAAATTCTGGGTCTAAACTGAAAATTTACACATTTATCCCCAACTATTGCCAGAGATGAAGGTGGCAAGGAAAAACTCCCTGAAATTATATAAGGAAGAAACCTTGAGAGGAACCACACTCAAAAAGGAATCCATCCTCATATTGGTGACACTTCATAGTGCAATTGTAAATGATTTCCCTTTTATAACTATATACTATATAGTAAAAATCTCAATTTTAGAAAAATCAATTGTGTAAAACGGTTCATAGCAATTTCAGTACTAATGCTATCCAAGGAAAAATATTCACAGCAATCTTCATGGTTTCTATGTGGTACCATCCTCAGTAATCTCTGGGGTAGCTCAGTGGTTAAGACGTTAGACTAGTGATCAGAAGGTCATGAGTTCAAATCCCAGCACCGCCAAGCTGCCACTGCTGGGCCCTTGAGCAAGGCCCTTAACCTTCACTGCTCACTTGAAAAAAAAAAAAAAATAAGATGTATGTAAGTCGTCTGCCAAATGACAAATGTAAATGTAATCTTAGTGATCTAAGGATCAATATCTCATTGTAAGGCCATCTTCAACAGCAAGTGATTTCCAGCTGATGAGAACTCCAGGTATTTCAGGAATAGCATTTGTAACTCGAGAGAGAGAGAAACATTGATTCATGGTACATTGATAATGGTAAAAACCATGTACAGTGTGCATGGAACTAGTAAGGAAGTGTGCAGTAAGGAAGGACTCCAGCAATATTAGCCATTACAGCATAAATAAAAGGGAGAGCCAGAAGGTAATGCATAGGGGTGACAGCTTCCAAAGATCCCATTTAATGTCAGCCCAATTGGGGAGGAGAAGATCTTACAACACACTCAGCCCCTCAACCTTCACATCAGCAGCCTACACCATGAGTTCATTTCCCTCCTGGTTACCAACATATCAAAACACCCCATCATACTGGGCACTCCTCGGCTACACTTCAATGATCCTTGCATATCATGGTCCGACAAGGGATCTTCTGTACACATTCCTGCAAAATAACATGCTTTCTCAGACGTATTTAACCAGACCAAGGCCAGTGGCTTACCTTTGCATCGCCCCTACAACTGTGCAATTGATCTGCTTCCAGGAACCACTCCACCAAGTAGCCGATTTACCATCGGTCACTCGCAGAACAAAGGCCTATGGAGGAATATGTGAAGGAAGCTCATTCCTTCGACATCACCAGCATCAACTGGGTTCTTTTTTGTTGAAAAGAATGGGGGCAGGCTGTGACCATGTATTGATTATAAGAGGCTTAAACTAAATCATGGTGAAAAATACTACTATATATACTACCACTACCAGTACTAGGTGATGCCTTATGGACCATCTTGTTTTCATCACAGCTCCCATATTGTGACATCCACACCCTACCAGGCCTTTCTTAGTAGAAGTGGATGCCTCTGAAACTGGAAACTCAAACTGTCATGCTGTCCCAACACGTTGGAGAAAAGCTGAAGTTACATCCCATTGCATTCTTCTTGAGTAAACTTGCACCAGCTGAGCAAAACTAGTACATCTGCCCTCATCCTTCTTTGTAAATGCCATAACATGGGAGTTCAATAAGGAAATTGCCAACACCCTTCCCCACCACATTCCCACGGAATGCCCTCCTAACCTCACATATGTGATCCATGACTCAGAAGCAGACTGATCACCTGGGCACATATTTCTCCACCCACTAGACATCCAAGGACATACCAAATATATGAGCTCCTCCATGTAAAGTACTAGTGGCCAAATACGCTGTGACAAAAAAAAGTTAAGAACCCAGATGGAGTGGTGGAAATGAAATGAACCTGCATGTGGTGAAACATCCTCAGTTGTCAGTTGGTACTGGGTCTGAGTTGATGTCTGAGCTGATCCCACATATGTTCGATTGGGGAAAGATCGGGGGATGTGGCTAGCCACGAGAGGACTTCGCCATGGTTCAGGCAGTCCATAGACTCGTGTGTTGCATGTGGACGGACATTGTCTTGCGGACGCAGGAGGTCACTGACGTAGTGCTGTGCCATCAGGGTCCCCCGAATCACTACCAGAGATGACCTGACATCATACCCTATGGCTTCCCACACCATGATGCTAGGAGTAATGCTGGTGTGTCTCTCAACAACATTGCTAGGATTGGTCCTCTTGCCTCGGCACCGCCATACACGCACACGATGGTCATCTATGGTAATGCAGAACTGAGATTCACCACTAAACCTGGTATGTTGCCACTTATCATCGTGCCATTCCTTCCAGTTACAGCACCACTCCAAATGCAGCCATCTCTGTGCTGGTGTTAACAGCAGCCTATGCATGGAACAGTGAACCTGTAGTCTGTCTGATGCTAGTCGTCATGACATGGTGCGGGATGAAATGGGGTGTTTGATACCTGTGTCTGGATGGCAGGCGCAAATGTCATGGGGTTCTGTAAATGTTTGGCACACGATACGATCATCCCGTATCCGTCTTGGGCGACTGGAACGACGTGTGTGGGTGTCCTCACATGCCCCACATTCCAGGCAATTGCACGATATGACCACCTGGCATCTTGCAAACCCACAATGCGACCCATATCAAACTCCGTCAAGTGCTGGTAATGCTGTCTAATGCGTCTACAAGGCATCCTCCGTGTCTGGTGACTAGTACTTAACTTTTTTTGTCACTGAGTATATGTGCATGGATATTAACAAATATATTGCTTCCTGTTCCTCTTGCACCCAGGCCAAAGTGTTCAGAACCTTCCCAGCTAGTAAGATTATGCTTCTGCCCACTCCTCAACGGCCCTGGTCACACATCACTCTGGACTTCGTCAGTGCCCTCCCTGAATCCCTAGGAAATACAGAGATCTTGGTAATTGTGGACCAGTTTTCCCGCTCCCTGAAACTTGCTCCTCTGCCTGCACCCCCAACAGCATTTGAACTGGCTTAACTGGTGTTTAATCACATGTTTAGATATTACGGTTTCCTAGAGGATCTCGTCAGTGACTGGGATCCCAAGTTTACATCACTTGAATGCTCCAGTTTTATGGAAAAATTGAGTCCCTGTGACCTTAATGTCCAGATATCAGTCCAATGGACAGGTAGAATGGGCCATCCAAGAGATCAGACAGTTTCTTCACACATTCTGTTCAGGGAACTGGGGGTTTGGGCAAGACATTCTACGTTCATGCTGAAGGGAAGGTCAGCTCGAGTACTTAGTACACTGTGAAGGATACAGCCCCAAAGAACAATGTTGGCTTCCAGTCAGAGATGTCCTTGATCCTCTACTCCTGCAGGACTTTCATGCCAGACACCTGAATCAACCTGGCCCGTGCCCCAGGGGGCACCTGCATAGACTGCCTGCTTCCCGGACTGAGCACTTCGGGGGGCTCCGTCATGACAACACCTGCTGAAGCAGAGATGCATACACCTGCTGACTTTAAAACAGACCCCACTTCCCTTGAACACTTCCCATGTCACTCTCCCAAGCTCTCTGCCTTGTAATTACTGATTAGATACACCTGCATCCAAGGACTCTTCAGAAACTCACACACTCAGTTTAACTTTGCATTTAGTTTAGCAATAGCCTTGCGCTACTGTTTTAGTTAAGAGACTGAACCACACCTGCATTCATGTCCCTCCGTTCCTGTGCATGACAGTTAACCATAACAGCATATGCACTTGAGCCCTCCAGATCTGATTTTTTACCTAAAAACATCTATCAACAAAAGGCTTGACTAAACAAATATGTTTTCAGCCAAGACTCCAACACTGAGATTGTATCTGAGGCCCACACCTGGTAGCTCAGTGGTTAAGACTTTGGACTAGTGATCGGAAGCTCGTGAGTTCAAATCCCAGCACCACCAAGCTGCCACTGCTGGGTCCTTGAGCAAGGCCCTTAACCTTCACTGCTCACTTGTATAAAAATAAGATGTACGTAAATTGCTCTGGATAAGGGTGTCTGCCAAATGACATAAAATGTAAAGGCCCATGCTGTAGCCTTCACTGTTGGAGGTATCAAAGAGCCTGCACCATTTGATTGAAGTAGGTATGGCAGATCATAAAAGACCAGAAGTTCTCTCAGGTACTGCAGCACGAGAAAATTCAGTGCATTATAAGTCAGTAGTAGTATTTCATAATCATTGCAAAATATCTTCTGGTTATGGTAAGGGCTCTGGCTGCTGAATTCTGGACTAAATGGAGCTTGTTTATGCATCTACTGGAACATCCATACAAGCAATGCATTAAAATAATAATAAAATAATCCAAAGAGAACAAAATTAAGAACTGCTTTTTTTGCACTGGCTAGTGATAATACCTTAGAAGTATTTCTGAGATAAAAATAGGCTATCCAAATAATATTATCTACATGAGCTTTAAAAGAAAGACTGGCATCAATAATCACACAAAGGTTTATTACTGCTGCAAATGATCTAACGGATAGGCCAGAGTTACTATGCAATAAAGCTTACTTCTAGCTGCATTTGGTCCTAGTACAAGTACTTCTGTCTTGTCAGAATTAAGTAGAAGGAAGTTAATAAGCATCTAGTGGCTAATGTCCTTTACACATTTCTCAATTTTATTATGCTGTTGTCTCATATCTGGCATTGCCGAAACATACAACTTTGTGTTGTCAGAATAACAGTGGAATCTATTACCATGATTACAGATCATTTTACCCAGAGATAGCATATATAAGCAGCCTTCTGGAACACCAAACTTTACTCTAGCATGAATAGAAAACTCACTATTTATATCAAAGTGTTAACAGTCAAATAAACTCTGAGCCAGGAGAGGGACATTCCCTTTACTCCAACAATGTTTTCTAGTCTATCTAGGGTAATCTTATGATCAGTGGTGTCAAAAGTTGTAAAAGATCAATAGGGATGGTAAGATTCATAGATTTGTTTTGGTGCACCAGCATAAAAGTTCAAAACGTGATTGCAACGATTAAAAAAGTGTGCAAAATGAGGTGCACTCAGGGAAATGTAGTGTGGATACAAGTTCCTAAAGTGTGGTTTGGAATTGCAGGTCTATGTCGACCTGACAAGAACTAGATTGAACAGAGCCAACTATATCATCTTGTCTTTACTTGCCAATGCATAAAAAGATTTCATTGTAATTTTCCTTGCAATTTTTTTAAATTTACATTTTCATTACAATTTAGTCATGAAATAAAAGGTCAAAGAATACAATAGTGCTTGAAAGTCTGCATATGCAGAAAGGCCCTAAACACTAGATTTAAACACAAGTCCTAAAAGTAGATAAACAAAAAATGAAACAAATGAGACAACATTATACATTATCACTTTACTGAGGAAAATGAACACGAACAAAGGAGATTTCTATGGATCTAAAAGAGAGTTCAAAAGAGAGATCAGGCTGGAAAGGTTTAAACCATCTCTAATGAGTTTGGACTCCACATCAATGCACAGTCAGAGGAAATTCAAGAACATTTTTACCATCTCCAGGAGTGGTCAACCAACAAAAATCACTCCAAGAGCAAGGCATGTAATAGTCTGAGAGGTCTCAAAGGAACCTAGAACTTCTAATCAACTAAAGACCTCTCTTACATTGGCTAACATTATTGTTCATGAGTCTACAATCAGGAGAACACGATTAACAATGATGTGCAAGGGGAAAGGCACTGCTCTCCAATAAGAACATTGCTGCCTGTTTACAGTTTGCTAAAGATAATGTGAACAAGATAGAAAGCTATTGGGAACATTTTTATGGTTTGTTGCATCTAGGCCAGGACAGCTTGCCATCATTGATAGAACAATGAATTCTGAATTAGACCAACACATTCTAAAACTAAAACTGTCAGGCAATTACCCGAAGCACACAAGTCATTCTACCAAAGAACGGTTAAAAAATAAAGAATAAAATAAATGTTTTGGAATGGCCAAGTCTTCACTGTAATCTAATAGAAATGTTGTGTGAGCCGTTCATGTGAGCAAACTCAGCAACATCCCAAAATTGAAGCTGTTCTGTATAAAGGAATGGGCTAAAACTCCTCCAAGACGGTGTAATCTGATCAACAATTAATTAATGTTTAGTTGCAGTCATTACTGCACAAGAGAGTCTGAAAGCAAAGGTTTGCTAACTTTTGCCACTGACATGTGTGACACACGAGTGTGCCTGATGAACTCAGCGGCTCGTGTAGTGCCTTTGATCTACTTTGACTACAGCCCCCACAAGCCCACAATCTCAGCCTGATCACGTGACCAGTAATTGGCTGCATCTGCATCCAATTATCCAATAATCATGCTATGCTTAAAAGGACTCTCATTTGCGCTTCGAATTTGCGAAGCATTGTATAGCCATTGTGTTATCCCCCGAGCGTTTACCTATACCCGTTGTTTGATTACTGTGTTTGACTTTGCTTGTGTTTTTGGATTACCAAGTTTGAATTTCCTGTGACATTTTGTTTGCTGATCGCTCGACCCCTGTTTCTGTCCCTGGATTACTCTTTGCTTGCCATTTTTGTACCTCTGCCTGAACTGTGCTATATAGTGCAAATAATAAACTCAAGATGAGTTTCACTAAGCCAACTCCTTTCCTGTTCATGTGTCCCAATAAACCCCACGAATGTAACAATATGTAATATTGGATCATTTTTCTCAGCATTTAAATGACCAAGTATAATATTTTTGTCTCATTTGTTTAATATGGTTCTGTTTGTGAAAATCCGATGCTGTTTTTAGGTCATATTTATTCAGAAATATGAAAAAATGGGTTGACAAACTTGCAGGCAAACTTTCAGACTAGTTTTTAATAAATAAAAAAAATTGCTACAGTATTAAATAACACTCAATTTATTTTTGTTATATACTTACTAGGGTAAAAGTACATTTATCTAGCAGCACTAACAGCTTTCCTACAGATCAAGAGGCTCTCCTTCCATGCCATTTGAAATACTACAAATTTAGTTTGACGCCATTTACATACTAATTTTCGAGTGGTCTGTTTTAGGGTGCATGCGTCATCGTTATATCAGGGTGCTAGTTTTTTTCTCCAATTATTTTTCCTTTAAATGGAGCTAAAGTGTAGCGGAACATTGACTCAAAGCATTCAGTCATCTGATCAAGTTCTCCGGGGTCAGATGGTGCTCCAATCAAAGTTGATAACTCTGGGAGTTTAGTGATAAAACTATGTGCAGTAGCTGACATGTATGTTTGATGCAGTAGTGTGGCAATGTGCATATACTTGCAACTACCGTTCAGCATCTACCGACCAGTATCACTTCTCTCTTTTCTTTCTAAAATCCTTGAATGCACTGTCTACAATCAACTGTCTCTCGATCTCTTGGATAACAAACTACAGGATCCTAATCAGTCTGGTTTCAAAGTGGCACATTCCACAGAGACTGCCCTTTTGGGGGTCACTGAGAAGATTCATGCTGCTAGATCAGCCAAACTGTCATCAGTCCTCATCCTCCTTGACCTTTCAGAAGCGTTTGACACGGTCAACCACAAGACTCTCCTGTCCATTCTTAGGAGTCTTGGTATTTGTGGCTCAGCATGGCAATGGCTCACTTCCTATCTAGAAGGCCGGTAATGTCAGGTGACATGGAAGGGATCCACTTCTACGACACGCAGGCTCACCACTGGTGTCCCTCAGGGCTCGGTACTTGGTCCTCTTCTGTTTTCCATCTATACTAGATCTCTTGGTGAGAAAATATCCTCACATGGGTTCTCATACCACTGCTATGCAGACGACACTCAACTAATCCTCTCTTTTCCTCCCTCAAACACTAATGGATATCTGCATTTCTGGCAGACATCTCATCATGGATGGCAGCTCATTAGCTGAAACTCAACCCCAGCAAAACAGAACTGCTATTCATCCCAGCTGATTCATCCCCACATCAGGATCTTGTGATCTCCCTGGACAACTCTTTGATCTCTCCTTCAGTCACTGCACTTAACCTTGGGGTAACTATGGACAATCACCTATCTTTTTCTTCTCATACTGCTAATCTTTCACACTCATGCCGATTTCTCCTCTCCAACATCAGAGGGATCCGTCCATTTCTTTTCACACAGGCCACTCAGATACTTGTTCAGACCCATGTCATCTCAAGACTTGACTACTGTAATGCACTCCTAGCAGGTCTGCCTCTGAGCACCATTTGGCCCTTGCAACTGATCCAGAATGCAGCTGCACAACTCGTTTTCAACCTTCCTATGTTCTCCCACACCACCTCATTGCTACGCTCCTTTCACTGGCTTCCCATGGCTGCCCACATCAGATTCAAAACACTGATGCTTGCCTACAAAGCCAAAAATGGACCTGCACCCTCCTACCTCAAAGCACTTATCACACCCCACACTGCACCGCGCTCCCTCCGATCCTCCAGCACTGCTCGACTGGTTCCTCCATGTCTCAAGGCTCAAGGAAGACATGCATCTAAACTCTTCTCTGTTTTGGCACCTAGGTGGTGGAATGAACTTCCGCTTGATGTCCAAACAGCTGAGTCACTGGGTGTCTTCAAACGACGACTAAAGACCTACCTCTTTCGGAAGTACTTGGACTGGCACTTTAATATTTAAAAAAACAAAAACATACAAAAAAAAACCAAACACACCTTTCTGTATTACTGCCAACAGTTTTTAGTGTGATGGTATTCTTAGCCCAGGTCCTTGTGAGCCAGTATCAGAATATATTTACTGATAGAAACTTCAAAGCACTTATGTAAGTCACTCTGGATAAGGGCGTCTGCCAAATGCTGTAATACTATGACTAAAACTCATTTTAAATGCATTGAGCTAATGGTCTGAAATAGCTTCGAAGTGAGAATATATTATTATTATTTAATCCGAATATTAGTACTAATTCAAGAGTGTGACCAACATTATGGGTGGGTCTTATGTTATGATCAACCCCTACTGAATCTAGAATAGACACAACCGTGGTTCACAGAGAGTCTTCCAAGTTGACAATATAAATGTTAAAGGATCCAACAATTAATGCTTTTTCTAAAGAAAGAAACAGGTTTGAGACAAAATCTTAAAATTCACAAAGAAAATCCTGGGACTCTGGAATTGGAATAGACTGGGTAAAATAATTTTTTGTGGCTACATGTTAGGTTATTGAACGCATTGAATTTACATCAAGGTTATTGTCTGATGCTTAGATTATCATTATAAATAACTGTGAAATCATCTGCCAGTTAGATGAGTCTGCTGCTAGTCAGTTCCCTGGCCCTGGATTGTCGCTGATTACCTAGACCGGTTATAAAACTATGAGCTATGTAGCAAGAACTGAGAACCCTCCTGATTGGGATGGATAATGTCCAACACTAACAGACCAGCCTTGCAATCAAAACTACTCCAATGATCTATAAAGTCAGTGTTTTCAGAGTACCACCTGCACATCCAGCAGTTGTTGTAAAGGTTATGCATTTAGCCCCATTACAGAAAAAGAAGCAGAAAAAAAAGGTCAAAAGGTCAAGAAGCATAGAAGACGGAGTTTGGGTAAAATGGAGCTCAATAAGGAGCACATGGAAGGGATGTCATGCAGACAGTGCATTACACGCATTGTGTATCTTTAGATCTGAAAATCGACTGTGTGGTTAGATGTTTCTTTTCAGACATGCCAGACATTAATTTCTAGATAATGCAAATCATGTTCTTTCCATATTGGCAATAATGTGTAGACGCTCATTTGAACACTAATCTTTATGCCCACACCTGTAGAAAGGACAGTGTAAATCTCTCCTTGTTCTAAAAAGGTTGTTGTTACAACAAAATTTATTGGAGACGATCTTGTTCTCTCAGGTTCAATCTGAATTCAGTGGGTGAAAGTTTCTCACCTGCGTGGATCCGGGGCTTGAACATGGAGACAC
The DNA here is from genome assembly GCA_030068355.1 of Notoglanidium maculatum. Lineage (NCBI taxonomy): Eukaryota > Metazoa > Chordata > Actinopteri > Siluriformes > Auchenoglanididae > Notoglanidium > Notoglanidium maculatum. The sequence continues at coordinate 14,560,710 of JAQQZX010000015.1, read as the reverse complement.
AGACACAGCATATAGGCGTATGCTCAATCTGAAGATTATTGGGACAAAGAAGAGTTTATATAGAGCATTGTATGCAGGTCTACGTGTGCTTACGTGTATACACGCGTGTTATTTTAATGCGTATATGTCAGGATGTGTGTGTGTGTGTGTGTGTGTGTGTGTGTGTGTGTGTGTACGTGCGCTGTGTTAATGCGTGTATGTCAGGATGTGTGTACGTGCGCTATATATATATATATATATATATATATATACACACACATACACACACACACACACACACACATATATATATATATATACACACACACACACATGCATGTATGTATGTATGTATGTATAGGTGTGTGTGTGTGTGTGTAACAAAAAAGACCTCATTAAAATTATAGTGAATTTCTTGCCTACACAATTGTAGTTTTTGACCATAGAACACAGTTATAGAAGCACTTTATTTGTAATTGCACTATCTGTAAAACCCAAATGATGATGCGTTCCCTTTTGAGTCTGGCCTCTCTCAAGGTTACTGTACAAATAAAATTGAATTGAATTATTTTGTATAGCCCAACAAAGATGCAGTCCCCTCTGGAATTACTGGAATTGCAAGACTACTTGCAATTACTGGGTGTGATGCAACACTTGAATTTGAAATCAAAAGACGAATATGAAATTTCAGTTTTCATTTCCTAATATTTATATCTAGGAGTTGTTACACAACTTAGAAGACAGTGCCTTTTCTTTAATCCCACCCATTTTTCAAGTGATCAATAATATAGGAACATGTGACTGACAGGTGTTTCTTGTTGCCCAAGTTAGGCTGATTGAACAATTTATAGCTCTGAATGTCTATGTTTGGTTTGAGCCATAGATTTGACTGTGAAAATTTCATTTGTTGTTAAAAAGGGTAAACCAACATGAAGAGAGCCGTCTATAGCAGACAAGCATGCCATTTGAAGATGGGTAAAAAGGGAAAAATCATCCACAGCCATTGCACAAGCATTGAGCCTAGCCAATACAACAATCTGGAATGTCTAAGAAAAGAAAGGAGCTACTGGTTTACCAACAACCACACACTGCACAGGTTAGCCAAAAAAAAAAAAAAACAGCAGAAGATGATGAAAGAAACACAAAGTTTGAAACAAAGTTATAAAGGAAAAGAAACAAAGTTATAAAGGGAAACCTCAAAATAAATCACCAACTTCAACAGGACAAGGGTGAAGGCATCACAATCCTGTGTTTGAAAATGACTGTGAGAGGCCATACCAAAAGATGCAAAAAACTCTTCATAAATTTGCAACAAAATACAGAGCCACACAAGTTCTAGACCCAAAATTAACCTCTACCAAAGGTTAATGGGTCTAAAGGTACAGAAGCTTGCATGGCTGCTTCTGGAATGGGCTTTTTCTTTACTAATGTAACTCATGATGGTACAATCTCCCAACTTTGGCATTAGCGCTCTGCCAGTGGGGCAAACAGGTGATGACTATATCAAGATATCAAAAAAGTCCCTTCCCAATGTAGACTTATCAACATCTTTTACCAAAGCAATATGTACCAAATACCAAAACATCTAGGAAGAATATAGCCAAGATGGGTGAAAAAGCCACTCCTGTTGCCAGATGGTGGTGATATACCAGAGAGTCATTCTGGGCATGTTGCACCTCCGGCGATGTTCATTTTTTACTAAGCCAAGTTCCTAAAAAAAAAAAAAGGAAAAAAAAACATTTTTTCTGTTGCCAGATGGTAGTGCATACCAGAGAGTGAATCTGATATAAAAAAATATCAAGATATCAAAATGAATCATCTGATGAACTGTCTAGGAAGTAAATGTAATATGTCAAAATACACAAAATACCTCGCTCCCTGTTGGGCAGGACTAATGCAATGTTTATTGCAAAACTAATGTAAAAATATATGCCAGGCACAAGACTCAATTACATACTGTTACATATTTGTTCATCTTGGGGAGACCCAAGACATCCCTGACAGAAGCAAAAGGGTCCTATGTAACGCTCTAGGCTTTAATTTTAAAGAGTTTCATGTCTGTCTGATTTTTTTGGCAATGGGAAAGAGCAAACTGCTGGGCAAACAATTCGCACCTCCACAATTACACTGGTGCAGAAATAAAATGGACAACACAACTAAAGCTTTTTTATAGTAAAACACCATATATAACTGCCACAACAAAATTACAACATTTGAACACAAATAACAGATTTTTATTATTGTCAATTTCCTAGCTTACCTATAAAGATGAAAATCCAGTTCGTTTACAGTTTTATAAGCTATTAGGATATACAGTACCAGTCAAAGTTTGGACACATCTTCTAATTCAATGTTTTTTTCTTAATTTATGTTACTGATAGACTGCCGCTTCTCTTTACTTAGTTGAGAAGTTCTAGACATGTGGATAATAATCATTGTAATTGGAAAATATGTTTTATCATGTCTGAGTGTTACGTGCAGCTTTTCTTATCATGCTTGAGTGTTATATGCAGAAGTCTTTTAATGTACCGTTAAGTTTTATGAAACCTGTTTGAGTAAATTAGTCAGTTGACTGCACCTTTCTCACAACATCCTTGTACTGTTATCTGAGCAAAACAAATACCTCTCTTTGTGAAGAAAATGAAGACAGATTGGCTGAAGTGAATCCCAGCAGTAAGGAGGGCCAATCAACTGCTGACCATGTGCTAAGCACATGCTGGGTGCATGAGAGGGGTGCATAAGTGGGAGGCATAAGAATGTAGTTAAGTGTCTCAGAGAAAAAGGGTAAGGCCCTGGCCGGCCTCTACAGGAGGCAGTGAGTGCTACAACTGTGGAAAAATAGGCCACTGGGTGAGATTGCCCTGAGAAATCTCAACATGATCTAACGGAGACAATTTGGGGAATATTGCAACACAGTACCCTGTAGGCCTGCTGCTTGCACTGCTTCCTGCAATGTTGCTTCCAGCAATGAAGAAATGCTTGCTCCTGTGTCTACTTTATGCTTAGCTTCTGACATGCCATCACTGATTTCGGACACAATCACCCAAGTGTTCTAGGTTAATCACTTGATTTTCTGGTGGACTCAGGAGTGGGATACTCTGAGCTTGTGGTGAATTCTGAGGCTCTGATTACAGTGAGAGATTTCAGAACACTGCGGGCACATCGGGGCAAACTATGAGTAAAAAAATTACCGTTCCCCTGTTCTGTAGATGTGGTGACTCCCTGGAATTAAAAATTTCATTCCTACTTTCACAATGTTGTCCAATTACTTTTTAGGTCATGACAGTGTGTAAACTAAGCATTGATATTATTAGCACTATACAGGTGTTACAGGTGGTAGGACCTGCTAGAGAAGATAATACTAGCTCGATTCCGATGTTTATGAGTGGAAAATAGTGCCCTTGGCTGTGAGATCTGTAAATGTCTCACTGTTGCAAAGGGCAAAGACATATACCAACCCTGTAGGCCCTGAATGCATGTCCGTGAACACACTGCACATGTGCCAAAGGGAGGTCCAGATAGACAGTTTGGAATAGAATTGTTAAGACCTCAGTGGAAGAATGAGAAGTTGGTACTGAGTAAGTTGTTTTGGGATGTTCAGAGAGGTGCTTTGTATGTCAAACTGGGCACAGTGCAAATGAAAAAGCCACATCCATCCTGAAGCCATAGAGGGCACTTAGCTGGCTTTCAATTCTCTAAAGGAGGTGGGAGTAATAATTCCACATGTTGAGTCACCAGTGCACACTCCAATATTTCCCATAAAGAAACGCACAAAACCAGGAGAGCCAGAAGAATGGTGTTTGTGCAAGATCTGCAGGCAGTAAAGGCTGCAGTTCAACCCAGAGCCCCTAACATTCCAAACCTGCATACAAAATTGTCACAGGTTCCACCAATAACATGCACTTCTCTGTTGTAGACCTAGTCAATGCTTTTTTCAGTGTTTCTGTGCACCCAATCAGTCAGTTTTGGTTCTCATTCCAATTTGAGGGAAAATCATATACAGTGCATCCGGAAAGTATTCACAGCGCATCACTTTTTCCACATTTTGTTATGTTACAGCCTTATTCCA
>JAQQZX010000015.1:14542708-14556562 GCA_030068355.1 Notoglanidium maculatum | reverse complement strand
GTCAACTGTGGGACCTTATATAGACAGGTGTGTGCCTTTCCAAATCATGTCCAATCAACTGCATTTACCACAGGTGGACTCCAATTAAGCTGCAGAAAGATATCAAGGATGATCAGTGGAAACAGGATGCACCTGAGCTCAATTTTGAGCCTCATGGCAAAGGCTGTTAATACTTATGTACATGTGCTTTCTCAGTTTTTTTATTTTTAATAAATTTGCAAAGACCTAAAGTAAACTTTTTTCATGTTGTCACTATGGGGTGTTGTGTGTAGAATTCTGAGGAAAAATTGAAATCAATCCATTTTGGAATAAGGCTTTAACAAAACAAAATGTGGAAAAAGTGATGCACTGTGAATACTTTCCGGATGCACTGTACATTCACTCATTTGTTTCGTGGATATTGTGAATCCCCAACTACTTATAATGAAGCTAAAGCTAAGCTAGAGCTCACTAGAGCTTGGAACCGCCATGCTGCAATAAGGGGGCATTATCCTGTTGGCCTCCCCTTCCAAAGAACAGTGTAAACAGAACACGATAAAGCTGTTGCAGCACCTTCCAAAAAAAGGACTCGAGGCAAGCTTACATAAACTGCGATTCGTTAAAACGCGGGTAAAGTTTCTTGGACACAGAATCTCAGCGCAGGGTAAGACGCTTCGAGATGAAAGAGTAGCAGAAATTCAGAACCATCCAAATCAGTAACAAAGAAACAGATGATGTAATTTATTGGAATGTGTTCTTACTGCAGGATGTTCATACCCAACTATGCTATTCTCAAAGCTCCCCTGAGTAGCATGATCCATGGAAAAGGGTTGCAGGCACATTTTGCAGTAACAGACTTGAAGCTGGCCCTGCAAACCACTCCTACACTGGGCATTCCTGATCCGTCACACCCATTTGTACAAACTGTAGATGAGAAAGAGGGATGTTTGACATCTGTTCTCTTGCAGCATCATGGAGGTAAGTTAAGACCAATAGCCTTTTATTAAGCTAAATTAGATACAATAGAAGCAGGTCTTCCGACCTGCCTGGGAGCAGTGGCTGCAGCAGAGAAAGTTGTAGAAGCATCTAGAGATCTAGTAGACTACACAGAATTACTGCTCTCGATACCACACACTGTTCCTATGCTTCTATATGATCAGAAGACGTCACATCTTTCTGCAGCCAGATGGTTGCGATACAAAGCTGTGTTGTGGAAATGCCCAACATCCTGGTAAAGTGTTGTACAGTCCTAAACCCCACAACGATACTCCCAACTGAGGAAGACATAGAAACTCATTGTTGTGTACCGACTGTCAATCAAGTTTGCTCACCATGACCTGACCTCCAAGAAACACCGTTACAAAATCAGGGTCTTCTACTTTTCATGGAGAGATCAGCTTCTACAGATGGGACAACAGGATCAAACAAGGTGGGTTATGCCATAGTCACTTAGCATGAGACACTGGTCTCCAGATCACTTCCTAGCAACTATTCTGGTCAAGCAGCAGAATTAGTCACCCTTACTGAGGCCTGTAAACTTGCAAAGGGAAGAACAGCCACCATATAAACAGACAGTGGGTATGCGTTCATTGTTGTGCATGATTTCAGTAAACAGTGGAAACGTGGAGGTTTCTCACTTCCACAGGGAAGCCTACTACTCATCAGCCAATTGCCTACCTTCTAGATGCCATACTACCACCTAGGCATCTTGCCATTTTTAAATGTGATGCACACACAAATGCCTCAGATCCTATTTCTACACATAATGCAGCAGCAAAACAAGAAGCGTCCAAAGGGCCTCCTAACACCCTATTATGCACTAACATCTATTCTAACTCCAATTGCTGATTTACAGTACTTACAGACACGAGCGACAATGGTGGAGAAGCAGGTTGCATCCACAAACAAGGTATTTGGTATGGCCCTAACAATGTTGGACCATGTCTGCAAAATTGTTACTTCCCATATTTTGCAAAGTTCACACATAGTCGAGACCATGTGCAATAGCACACCACTAGTACGCAAAAGGCTTCACAGATTTCTCCCAAAATTTTTGCGATACATGTATCATCTGCGCCACACACAATGTGAGTCGATGTCAGCAGATAGTGCAAGCTGTGCATCCACAACCACAAAAACCGTTTGAACACCTGCAGATAAACAAGAAACAAACTGGGTAAGTGTTGTTAAAAGACAGGGCTCAACTGAGTAAAAGCCCTACCGATCGCACTCTTACACATCTGTACTAGAGTCAGAGCCAAAGTAAATTTGAGTCTGAATGAAATTCTCTTTGGCAGACCACCAAACGCTGGGTTAACCTCAGCCATCCCCACTTCCAAAGGCAGCCGAGTCAGAACTATGTGACCTGAGACCATGTGATTGGGTAGTGGGCCATATCAGGTGTTGCTCACAACTTAAACAGCAGAAGTTGGGAGAGAGAGCCATGTGGATACATGCAAACAAGTACCATCCCTAGGAAACGAGAACAAGAAGCAGTAATTAAGTGATGTTGTGAGGCATTACTAAGCCCCGCTGAGGTGGGAAGAGTGCTAACGATGGAGCCTGCACTCTGAGTATATAATAATTGTCACGTGTGAGGAGTTACCTAGCCAGAGTCAGCTGTCTGACAACATAAGGAACCCTTTCATGTACCACCCACGATATAATAATTACTGCATTGATGAAGTAATGATGCCTTTGTTTAAACTGTAACAGGGGTACAAAGATTGCTTCACTGCATCCTTGTGCTGTTATCTGAGCAAAACAGATAACCGTTGAATACCTCTCTTTGTGAAGAAAGTGAAAGAAGCCAGAGCTGAAGTGAATCCCAGTAGCAAGGAGAGCCAATCACCTGCTGATCATGTGTCAAGCACATGCTGGGTGCATGAGATTGGTGCATAAGAGGGAGGCAGGAGAATAATGTAGTGTGGCTCTGCACAATCATACACCATAGACACTATTGTAAAGTGCAGGCTCGTTTCTAACACGCATTGTGAAACTATAATAAACATTACTCTGTTTGGAAGGCTCGTTTTTCAGGTTTTGGATTTAACTTTTCCACCACAGTGAATTATGGGTTACCACAGTTGTCGAATAGGGCTATTTCCTGTATACCAATATTACCTCAACACAACAAAACTGACAGTCTTAAACGCGCTTAAGAAGGCAAAAAAATTCCAATAATTAACTTTCGACAAGGCACACCTGTTAATTGAAAAGCATTCCAGGTGACTACCTCATGAAGCTGGTTAAGATGATGCCAATATCATCAGTATCAAGGTAAAAGGTGGCTACTTTGAAGAATCTAAAATATGAAACATCTAACACTTTTTTTCTTACTACATAATTCCATATGTGTTATTTCATAGTACTGATGTCTTCAGTATTATTCTTCAATTAGGAAAAATAAAGAAAAACATATGAATGAGTAGTTGTGTCCAAACTTTTGACTGGTACTGTAGTCCAAGAGCACAGAAAAGAAATAAAAAGTTCCACATTTAGTCAGAGATGTCATCTTCAAAATGCATTAAGTTGTTTGGTATCACAGCCTTCTAAAAGCTAGTAATTAGCCATACTTTGATGCACATTCAAAAATAGCATTTTGTTCCTTGACATATGCTGAAAGACCATTGTATAAATTTTAATAGATCAGTTCTCCTTAACGGACATCCACAGTGCCAAACTTTAGAAACTGTAGCTTTCAAACAAGACCTCACATGTCAAGATTGATTATTCATAGACACTGTTATAGCAATGTGTATTCTACCAAACCTCCAACTATAATGCATGATACTCACTGGAGCTGTGGGTGGAAAACAGGTAAAAAAAAAAAAAAAGGCAATCAGCTTGTAGCACCTATCTGCCTACTGCCAGATGGTGTTTGTACAAGAAAGCTTGATGGTTGTTCACACACTGCTTGATAGACATGCTGGCAAAAAACGACTGATAGACTAAGTTTTGGCATGTATAATGCAGTCCCTGGCTGTAGTTTTCTCGTGGTTCTCAGTTAGTACACAATTTATTAGTGTCTTATAAGAGTGCCATGTTCCAAAAAAAGCCTGAATTTGTCAGAGGTTTTGGAAGACTTAAGGAGTGACTTTGAGGCTTTTTAGGAAGAAGACAGCATGGATTCAGCGAAAGAGTAAAGCAGCAATCCAGTCCTTGGTTGTAAACAAATCCACTACAATTGCTTGTGGTGTGGAAATGTCTTTTTGCAGGTCGTGTGTAAATTCATTTTATTAGCATCAATAACTTGTGCATGAGATAACTTGTGCACACAGGATCAATAACTTGCAAGAAGACATAAGCTGGTGACAATTCCTCAACCTCTGCCTAAAGAGACAAAGACTCAGCTGGGAGAAAACACTGTACCCTGCCATCAACGGAAGACATATGACGAGACTATTTAAAAATATAGGTCTTACTATTTGCTCCTGTATATTGGATGTGGATGATTAGTGTTAAAGGGGTTATTGCAGAAGTATCATCTCTGATACTGTGTGACTGATTTAAGTGTGCATGCGAGTGATGGCCTGTGGAAAGAAACGGTTCATGTGTCTGGATATTTTGCTGTACAGTACAGTGCTACACAGTAACGCTTATGCAAGCCACCTTTATAGCATGCTGAGACAGCGTCAAGCTCATTCAGACCTGCCAGGCATGCCCAGGATGTCAACTTCCACAGAACAGCTTCCAACCTGGCCTGATTCCATGCCTGGACATGCCCAGGCTGCACAAACCGTTGTTTATATTATACAAATATAAGAAAAAATCATGACAAAACTGAAGATTTCTCTGAAATGGTACATGATGGGAAGATCTATAAGAAACACCCAACACTGTTCAAGAAGCAAAAACTTTCTTGCGCAGTGTTGTCCTAATGGTACGCTCCATTTAGTAATCATGAACATGGAAATAATTCCAGACATAAGACGGCCAGGTTAGGAGTAACAGTTTTCTGGCCAAAATGTTAATGAACCAACTGTAATTTGTCATCGTCAATACCTGTTTTTGCTCATAGTTTTTTTTTCTTTTTGCTTGAAGATTTTTGCTCTCTGAGACGTCATGCTTGTTACAAGTTGCTTGTTGTTTGAAGTAAAGTTTTATTCCTGCACAAGTAGGGCAAATGTACACATAAAGGTCAAGCAAATACCTACCAACTGCGTACCAGGCTTTTAGTTTTCAGGAGAAAACCATCAAAAGTGATTATGACACTAGCATTGTTTGACATCCTAAATTTATGAAACCCTCCTAAAATGATTGAAATGTTAATTAGTCTAACGTGAACTTAGCTGAGTGATGAATATTTTCTTTGTCAAGCAGCAAAGGGTATAGTCAGTGTTTTAGATTTAACAAACAAATTGCTGTTTGAGAAAGATAATACATATCACTCTTCCAAGTTAGCTGCCTAGCTTGTTGCTAACAAAATACAAATGGTTTCCCACTTTGTCTGTTGAATGTGCGGAGGTCAAAATGTCTGTATGTTGATGAATCTAATGCATGTATAAACACATGTATGTTGATGAATCTAATACATGTATAAACAGTATAACTCATTTAAAAGGTAAAAGGTTTTATTTCTGATGTTGTGTGTAGCCATGTTGATTTGACATCTTTCTGTAAACAGGGAAGGAACAGGGAAGTTGAAATGACTACCCTTAATTACACTAAGGCATTTCACTTCACAAATTTACTCTGTTGAGAAAGAAGCGTTCACCAAGTTGTGCAAAAAGAGTAATTACAGCATCAATAGCAAATAGTTATAAATATAAAAAGTAAATAGATGCTGTTACTATAGCACAAGTCCATTACAAAAAAAAAAACTTTATAAATAAATTGGGGATTTTTTCAATTACATTAAATATGAACCAAAAAAAGATCTAAAATAATAAAGAATCAATCAAACATTTTTTGCATTATCAGCCAGTCATACGCTGTATTTTGTGAAATATGTTCTAATAATACAGTTAATAGTACAGCAATAGCTGCCATGCAGTTGCCATTCCAGTGCTTTACCCCTTCAAAAGCATTTATATTCACATTTTAAGATAAATTTTACACCATACCACCCAACCCTCTGTAGAAGTATGGAGATGAGGAGACAGGGTTACAGCTGTTGGGCCTGGCACCAGGCAGGGGCAGAGACAACTGATTTAGTATCAACAGTGTGCTAAAAGTTGGCCTGCATTGATTAAATGTTGGCTAAAAGAGAAGCGAAATGTAAACACCTAGGAGTAAAAATAGTTTAATTTACTTCATTTTACTTTGGTTGAAAGCTACCAGGTTAATTTCCACCACTCAAGGACTACAACCACCTCTCTTTGTGAAAAACTGAGTGCCATACTGTCTGTCATACGGACAGATTTTTCCTTAGGAAGCTAAGACATGATGCTCCACCAGCACTCCTCATACTGCATATTGCGAATTCACCGTTAGTAAGGAGCATTCATGCCTGCTTTGAGGGCATGACTGAACCATTTCATGTTCTCTACATGTTTACTTTTTGCCAAAAACAAGAAAAGAAAAAGAAGCAAATTAGTTTTATTAGTACATTATAAATAACACATTCTATTAATAATGACAGGTTAATAATTTAATATGGAAAAAATATTGACCTAAATGTTCTAATAATTTTTTAGGGCTCCTGTCAATCACAGGCCCTTAGAATCATCCTAAATACCCAACCCCATAATACAGCATCCCTGACAACCCAAATGTCTTGTGTATAGCAAAAACAATACAAATGGCCTTGTCGCGCCAACACTTTTGGAAGGGACTGTATATAGTGAACTATGTACAGAAAAAAAGCTAAATATTCTAAAATTCTAATAAATAAAAATATTCTAATATTCTATCCTAAAGCATAAATTAAAAAAAAATGCTAATGAGCCTTTTCACCCTATATTCAACTGAATACAATACACTCAATTTTCAAACTGAAACTGATTGCACAAAATCCATACATCAACAACATCTGAATTCTCTGGGCCCAAGCTCATCTGAGATGGACTGACAAAGTGGAGAACTGTGCTGTGGTCTGTCAAATCTACATTTCAAATGTACTGTAAATGGGTAAATTGCACATCAGTGAAGGCAACATTAATGCTGATAGGTACAGACAGGTTTTGGCGCAACACATACTGCTATCCATCCGACACCTTTTTCAGAGACATCCCTGCTTATTTGTCTTGTTTATCAAGACAATGCCAAGTATTCTGCATTTATTAAAACAACGTGGCTTCGTAGTAAAAGAGTGTGGGTTCTAGACCGTCCTGCGTACAGTCCAGACCCATTGAAAATGTGCGGTGCATTATGAAGCGCAAAATGAAACAACAAAGACCCCAAACTGTTGAGTACATGAAGTCGTATATCAAGAAGAATGGAGAGGAATTTCACTTTCAAATCTTCAACATTTAGTGTCCTCAAGTTCCCAAATGCTTAATGAGTGTTGTCAAAAAAAAGGGTGATGGAACACATGGAATACATACCCCTGTACCAACTTTTTGGTACATGTTGCAGACATCAAATTCAGTGTATATTTAGAAAAAACAATAAACTTTATTAGTTTGAATATTAAATATTTGTCTTTGTATTGTATCCAATTGAATACAAGTCAAAAAAGTTGTGCAAATCATTGCATTCCGTTTTAATATACATTTTACACAGCATCTTTTTAGGAATCGGGGTTATATGTAAAATCACAAAAATCCCTATTGAGACACTTTGCTCATTGTTTATATTTACTTATAGTTAAATGAATCATGATTTTTTAAAAAGCCATAAATGACATTCATTTATTCAGAACAAGCTGGGTGCGTCAAATGGCACAAGAATCATAAAGTCAAAATATTCTAAGGAACAATGCAACACTAACAGTTAAAATCTATAATATGACTACTGCAGTCCAAATTCAAAATATTGGAGAGAGTTCTCTCCCCCTCGTTCCTTCCTTCCCAGACTCAAAGCTCACATGGGTTGCCAGGTTGAGAACAATGAACCTTTGAAGACAAGTGCAACATCAAACTTTAACAATGGCAAGTGAGGAGGAGTTATACACTATAATTTGATCAGACAATGAATACATTTGCAAGGTTTTTATTACTGCAAATTATAAACCTGCTCATGTGGATATTGTATAACTATCAAGGCCATGAGAATGAAAGATTTAGATCAGTGTCCACCATGCGCCATGCTCCAAAACCACAGTTAACTGTTACGAACAGGAGGTTGAGGCAGGATGCATGTGCACAGTGAACAGTTAATTTAAGTAAACACCAGCAAACAAGTCCAAATCAGTCCAAAATGGGCAGAAAAACAGGTGATCAACAAACCCGCACTAGGCAATTTCAAAAATACAATAAACCAGAAAGCAGGGCATGATTAAAAAAACAGAATACACAAGAGCAAAACAACAAGTGGCTGGGCACAGAAAGACACGAGTGTGCTAAACAATACAACTCAATACTTCAGAGGCAGAGGGTGGAGAGGACAAGCTAGCTCAGTGTTTTTCAACCTTGGGGTCGCGACCCCACATGGGGTCGCCTGGAATTCAAATGGGGTCCCCTGAAATGTCTAGTAACTGATAAAAAAAAAATTACTGATAAAAAATATTTTTTAAACTAATTATTATTCTTTTAAAAATTATGATTAAAACATCACATACAATCTTAAACAACTGTATTCTTTCACATTCATAAATATCAATAAATATAAATAAGTTTTATAAAATGATCGTGATCACATGACTGCACAAGTGACGAGCTACTTGAGTTCCCTCGCTTCAACCTGTCTAAACAGTAAAGAAAGTTGCAATCAGAACAGAAAACCAAAATGGAAAGATTTCTTCACCCACCTGGCGCCGTGAGGACAGTTAGAGAACCGGAGAAACAGACAGCAAAAAGACAGAGAAAATACGACGAAATACGAAAATATGGATTTACTAGCATCATTGAAAGCAGCGAAGAAAGGGCGAAATGTCTGCTGTGTTGTAACGTCCTGTCTGCTGAGAGTATTGAAACCCAACAAGCTTAAAAGACACTTTGAGACAACACAAAGAAAATGTCGGCAAACCAAGAACTTTTTTTGAAAAGAAATATGCCGAGCTCAATAAACGAGTGTACTTCCAAAAGGCCGTGACGGTTAATGAGAGGGCACTGAAAGCCTCTTTTGAGGTGAGCTACCTCATTTCTATGGCTATGAAGCCGCATACCATTGAGGAGACGTTAATATTGCCAGCTGCCATCGAAATGGTAAAAACAATGTGCGGGGAGGAAGAAGCTACAAAACTGAAGACAACTGATCTGATGTGTCTGATAACACAGTGAAAAGAAGAATTGATGCTATCGCAGATGACCAAGAGAGCACGTTAACAGAAAAACTTCGCAATTCCCCAGAATATGCTCTTCAAATGGATGTTAGCACAGAAGGAAAAAATGCCCATGCTTTGACATTCGTTTCATGCAGGAGAATGCAATTCACGAGGATATTTTGTACTGCCTCCCTATTCCTGAACACGAGACTGCCCGAGCAATGTACGATGTCCTTCACGATTACATGGAGAAAAACAGAATTCCCTGGGAGCATATGGTGGGATTTTGCACAGACAGGACTCCGTCTATGGCGGGACGGCAAAATGGTTTGCGGACACTTATCATCCAGCGGGCCCCATCTGCACTATGGAATCACTGCATGATTCACCATGAACAACTGGCATCTAGACAACTGAGTGCACCCATCGCAGACATACTGCAACAGGTCGTAACCATGGTGAACTATATCAAGTCACATACTCTGCGAGCACGTCTGTTTGCAAAGCTATGCGCTGACATGGGCTTTGAAGATGAAAATTTACTTTTTCACACGGAGGCACGGTGGTTGTTGAGAGGTAATGTGTTAGAGCGGTTTTTCAAGCTGAGAAATTAACCGTTTTCCATGGATGTGAAAAAAAAAGATTTTGTGCCTCCTTGCATATGTAACGCACATCTTTGGAAAACTAAACTATCTTAACACAAGCATGCAGGGGAAAAACAAGAATGTCATGCAGATGAGTGATCGTATTGACGGATTCAGGGCGAAACTCGAATACTGGAGAGAAAGCCTTTTAAAGGCAAACTTCACCCCTTTTCCCAAGATGAGTCAGTTTTTAAAAGATAACAGCATCGATAAGCGCTTCACAAAGGAAATGTGCAGCCACCTGAAGCACCTAGAAGAGCACTTCGCCACTTATTTCCCACTTATTTGACTGGGTGAGGGACCCATTTCATTATGATGCAGTCGCAGTGGACCTGCCTGCCACCGCAGTTGAACAGCTGATTGATCTTTCACATGACAAAACGCATCAGCAGTTACATTCGCGAGTGCCAGTGGAGGAATTCTGGTTTGGAGAAAGAGATGAGTACCCAGAAATCTCACTATGTGCTCTAAAACGGTAGGTTCCTTTTGGAAGCACATACTTGTGTGAAGCTGGATTTAGTGCCCTTGTGTGTATGAAGTCAAAGTACCGTTCCAGACTGGATGTCACGTCAGAGATGAGATGCGCTCTGTCTACTACAGCACCTGACTTTGAAAGGCTGCAGCGAGGTGTGCAAGTTCAGCCATCCCATTAAATGTGGCGAGTTGAGAGACACAATAATACTACACACTGTGGCCAGTTTAAGATGTTGCAGTAGCTCTTTTATTCATAGGCCTAATTCATTGTTTAAGAAATTGTTCAGTATTTATTTTCAGACTTGTAAAGACAAGCTCACCTAAATGTACATGTGAACAGGGAAAATAAAATGTTACTTTGTGCACTAATCTGGCTATTCTGTATTTGCAACACGGTATAACAAACATGATCAAAAACTAATTCTAGAAAAAAATGTCTATGGGGTCGACAGAAATTTGTGATGTCAAAATGGGGTCACAGGCCAAAAAAAGATTGGGAACCACTGAGCTTGCTCCTCTGGTGTGACTGATAGTAGTTAAGATTAGCGTGTATTAGCATGACAGTGTTAGCCAGCAGTAGCAGGGATCACTTCACTGGCTGTGTCTCTCAAATAATTGCTGCCTTGATAACCCAGCTGTACATGGACCACGAAGTATAAATGCAAGTACTCAAAAGTTAAAATTACTTAAAATGCCCATCCGTACTAGTAGCCATTGCAAATTAGTCAAGGTTAGCTTCAGCTTAGCTGAAGCTCATTGGTTACCTGTTCAGGAGAAAATAAGCAAACTAAGAATCCATCTTAAAAGCCTTCTGGGTTCTTAGCTGTCTAAATCTTTCAAATGCATTCCCAATATTTACCTATGTATAACTGTGTCTCTGATCATGGAGCTTTTTTAGAAGGATGCCAAGGCTTATTAGGTTGAGCAGATGCAAAAATATCTATTCCAGTTTGCTTGCTTGCTTCCATGGCTGCAGTACGCTGTTTGACCGCAAATTTTTTCAGATCAGGCAACCCAAGGTTTCGAAATGGTTTTGGTAAATTGGCATTGGGGCAGTGGGGTGGGATCAGACAGGCCAAAAGAAAAACAGAAGTTCCGTCATGGAACAGATAGATTCTTTTGTAATTGCTGCATTAGAAAGCATTATAGCACTCTGATTTAAAATGAAACTGAATTACAAGGTGTAGTGACTACACCTCATCATCTACTGCTGTTGACCTGTTTGTCTGTGGCAGCACTAAAGTTACAGGCTCATCACTAGATTTTGAATAATTAAAATTCAAATACTACTTGTAAAAATTTGATAGTCCTAGTTGACAAAAAAGCAGTATGAACAAAAAACAGTAATCAGTAGAAAGAACAGTTTAAATTATCAAGTGCTTTCCCTTTTAGTCCTACTCTGTAAATGAGGAGAGTTATTATCAATTTAAAATAAACCTGTTAAATTTATCATGTTAAGATGATAAATTTTTGTATGGTTTTTAATCATAATCCCCCCCATGAGCCTGTCAGTTACAATCTAGACTACTTTGCATATATTAGGTCCAATGCATTCGTCCATATTTCAGAAACGCACTTTCAGTTGAAGAAATATGCAAATGTGCCCAAAATAAATGTTTCCATTCTTAACCCTAAAGGTTAAAACACGATGAAAAATGTTCAAATAAATAAATAAGCAAACGATGCATGACTAGAATTATCATATGCTAATTAATTTTATTATGTGTTTATCATTAGTCATCGTGTAGGTTGGGCAATAATGTGAACTTTATTGCAAACGCATAGGGTGTACTCGTTCATCATTCAGCTGTAATGGTAATACCTGCTCGTTGACAGTAAGTGGTGCATCATTTGCAGGAAGGTCTTCTGAATCCATCATTAGGTTTCAACCATAAGATCACAGGTTTGGCATGATGACTGAGGAGCGTTCTGCTTACAAGCCTATTTGAGGGAAGAAATGAGAGCATGTCATGACTTCAGGAATAAGTTTAAAATTTTAAAATGCCCAATTTGTGGAAAGTAAGCTCATGCCTTACTTAAAATCCACTGACATGGCTTGCAACATATTTGGATAAGCAGGGCCATCACTCCCTTTGTCAAAAGCTGTGCAACATCTCATCAGTCAGCACTTGGCCCAGATTATTCTACGGGTTGTGAATTACATAGTTACATGACGTATCACGGTTCGGAATACAACTTGTTCCACGTGCATATAGCGAACCTTCACCGCCTGTAACTTGAAATAAGACATTATAAGATATGGTGACCTAAAAGGCAGACTGAAATGTAAAAAGTGTGTCCAAATGTCTGGTGTTATTCTATGCCATTTCGTGCTATAACGGGACGGGGGCGCGTGAGCATTTATTATAGAATGCTAATAATCGTTTGGTATTGGCTGTACAACAACAGAACATTATGCAAGTGCTGCGCAACAATGATTTCATATAAGGAGGCCTATAGTAGCCGTAGTCGTGGTTTGTTCTGAAAACTCGTTTTAAAAATCGCACGTTTCCCCGTTTTTTGTTAATGTCAGACGTCCTGCAACTGAAAGCAGTGACTAAAATTCATCTTCTGTCAAAACTTGAGCAGGTGTTGCGGTTTTCTGTGCCTCCCCACCCCATTAAAAAACCTCTGTGACTCGTGTAAAGCACGCGTTGCTTCAAGAACCTGCCTCTTCAAATCTTACTGCTCACATGCCAGTCGTCAGTGCTGCATTTTGTGCGTTTCCTTTCTCTTTATCATAAATATATAAATTATGCTAATTAAGACCATTACATATTAACTCTAAACTCGTTTCCCATTACTACTTTGCCTCGTAAATGGGATAAAGCCACCCTCAAATGCAATTATGATCATAACTTACCGCAGGAATTACGGTTAATTTCTCCCTTTCACCTCCTTCGGCGCGATTTGCTACAGTTTGTATTAGACATACATAATTAAAAATTCATCTCACAGCTTCCAGACGGACGCTATAGCTGCACACAAAAGAAGCATTTGCATTGGTAAACAGGTTCGGCGGCGCAATGTAGCTCGTTTACTAAATATTTAATGAGGGGTATCCTCACAAACTGTCGCTCAGGTGAACACAGTCAACCGAAATAAAGTAAATATAAGCGGTATCTGCAAAAAAATCTCAAAATGTTAATAGAAATTTAGTATTTTTACACTACGTCATGAACATAATTTATGCAGGCCGAGTGTTGTCATGAAAAAATGTCGCTGGCTCGAAACCAAACGCGATGGCTGCCTTAAAGAGACAGCACTCTAATTTTCAAATGGCGCCAAATATAGACTTAAGGGCTAAATAAACCTCTAACATAACTATAGAACGGACTCACACATGCTGTAGATACATACAGTTGTGCTTGAGTTGTGAACCCTTTAGAATTTTCTATATTTCTGCATAAATATGACCTAAAACATCATCAGATTTTCACACAAGTCCTA
>JAQQZX010000015.1:14510954-14534352 GCA_030068355.1 Notoglanidium maculatum | reverse complement strand
ACAGATGAAACAACAGTACTTTGTATAGCTGAGCTGAACTTCCACAGAACAGCTTCCAACCTGGCCTGATTCCATGCCTAGACATGCCCAGGCTGCACAAACGGTGTTGATGAGTCACTTACGGGAGCGAAAATGGTTGGATACAAATATAAGAAAAAATCATGGCAAAACTGAAGATTTCTCTGAAACGGTACGTGATGGGTAAATTTTGATGTAATATTCGTGATCAGCACCCAAAAATCTATAAAAAACACCCAACAATGTTCAAGAAGCAAAAACTTTGTTGTGCAGTGTAATCAGACATTGAACAGGTCAGCCAAGGAAAACAAGAGCTGATGACCGACATTGTGAGACCTGTTAAGGAAACGTGACCTCAGGAACAACCTCCACATGGTAGACGATCTCACAATCCACCATTCAAAATGATTGAGAGCAGAAATATAGAAGCCATACCACAAGATGTAAACACTCATCAGCAGTAAGACTCAGAAGGCCAGATTGGACTTTGTTCAGAAATACAGAGATGATCCGAAGATCTGGAACCAAGATTAACCTCTACCAAAGTGATGGAAAAGCCAAAGTGGAAAAAGTAGAAGGTTTTAGACAGGCCAAGTCAATCACCAGACCTTAATCCAGTTGAGCATACATTTCACCTGCTGGAGAGGAGACTGAAGGGAGAAACCCCCCCCAAAATTTCACTTACCTAGTCAT
The DNA here is from genome assembly GCA_030068355.1 of Notoglanidium maculatum. Lineage (NCBI taxonomy): Eukaryota > Metazoa > Chordata > Actinopteri > Siluriformes > Auchenoglanididae > Notoglanidium > Notoglanidium maculatum. The sequence continues at coordinate 14,533,641 of JAQQZX010000015.1, read as the reverse complement.
CTTGAAGGCAAAGATATAATCATGATTTAAAATCACAGATTTAAACGTTTGATATAAAATTCACATTAACACATGTCTGGGTGTTCAAATGTTTCCAAAATATCTTCTGTTTGAAGTCATTAACGTTGAATGGAACAACATTGACTCTTCTTTCTGTAAAAAGCTGTACCCAGAAGACTTTAAATGTTTTTAAGGAATTCAAAGGAAAAAGCTATCCCATGCTAAGTTACTTTATCTGTTTGTTTAATTCTTGCTAATTTCCATTTTGGTTTTGGCCCTTTTTTTTGCCCAGGATTGTGTACAGTGCTCATGAATGGTTGAAAAGCCACAATTTTCTAAGTCGTGTCTAATGTCACATAAAAAGACTCATGTTCTACTTTCACTTCATTGGGGTCAAGCACCGAATGTGCAGAGGCACCATATTGGAATTGTACATCATCTTTGATAAAGGTAATCAAGTGTAGCCCATAGAAAGTTTAGTAAGTTTGATATGCCCTGTGCTGGAACACAGTCTTGGATACCTACTCAGCAATTTTGGTGTATGCCCCTCAAGTACTGTAGCGCCGCCTACTCGTTGGATCTATCTTTGCAATAATAATGCATTTGAAGTGCTCTGTAAGCAGTCATTTGCAAGTTGTAATAACGCCATTTCCCATCTCTGCATGTTAAACATGCAAAGTGCAAAAAAAGATGCTTCCATGAAAGTGCCTTTACTTATTTTCAGAGCCCATTAAGCTCATAAAAACCTACTTTATCCTGATTTTTAAAGTTAGTAGGCCTCCGTGGCTATAGGTACTGTTGTACTATAGTGAATTTCAAACATTTATACATATTTTGTCTGAAATTGCAGTACAGCAACAACAGAGGATACTAGTAAGTAGTTTGGCAACAAGCTAGCCAGCAGACTTTAGGTAGTAGTGTTAGCAACAAGCTAGCCAGATAATGTTGAAGATTACCTTCTCAAAACGGCAACTGGTATAGTGAACATTATAGATTCAACCAACTACTGTCTGCATATTAAATTATTAACTGATCTACTTTAAACTAACTAAAAGAAACTAAAAACTAATTTAAAAGTATGTTCAATTTTTTTTTATATGTAGGATGTTTCATTCATAATGCAAAGTAAATTTGACTGCACCTTACAAACAGGAAGTGAGGCCATTTTTCAGCAGTGCTTTTTGACACCAAATCTGGCACACAGCCTATGTGTAGCTGCTGCTAATAATAATAATAATAATTATTATTATTATTAATAATAATATAATTATTAACACAAATATAATTGATATAAATTAACAAACATCAAGATTATTTGCAACTTTGTAGGGCTACTGAAAACATGAAGTGAAGCAATAATTCAGCAACAGCTTGATATATTGCCATCAGAATTTAGTAACATGGTCCCAACAGCATCTCACTAAGGGGTGGGACCAGAAAGTGCTTGGACCCTTAATCACTGCTTGCAGCTATATTTTATTTATCAATCACTTTTATTTCTGTTTTCAGTCTCCAAAAAAAAAATTTTTTACATTCTTGGTGACTAAACCTAATTACAGGAGTCTCCTGGCTAATCCAGGAAGGTTGGTAACCCTAGACATACTAAGCACAAGAACTTGTTGACTACATGTTAGCTAGTTTCTATTGTACAGTTTCTGTCTTAGCTGTTATGCAAAATAAAGAAAGAAACTGGTGTAATATCATTTGTCATGCTGATCTCCATGAGCACACCAAGTCTCTTAGTCCATGTGTGAAATATAGTAGGCATATATAGTTGTTATAGCCAACTCTGATTTAGGCAGTTTCTATTTTAGCTTTTATCCCTGTTGTTCATTTATCATTTATTATATATAATTAATGTATTGTTATATGATCAATCAGATACACTTCAATACAACATGGAATTGTGGTGTCTGCTATTACTTAAATCCATTTTTGACTGTATTCATGCAGGACCATATCCACAACAGGCTGTGTATCCTCAGCAGAGCACAGCACCCATATACCCCCCTGCTATGCAAGTGCCACCACCCCAGGTTCCCCCATACACAGATGCCCCTCCTGCCTATTCTGAGGTAAGAAACAAGTAGAACTTCACATCAGTGGTGTGGATGGGGATGCCTCCACTACCAAGTCTAGTTACAAATTTGTATGCCTGAAATAACAAACTATACTTCAAACAGGAAGGAAGGAAAAACTATTTCAGACATCTTTGGATCAATTCCAAAATCTAATCTGTTCATCAGCTGGTTACAGTCATTAGTATAAATACTACAAACATCTAACCAATAGTTCTTGAGATATCATGAAAAACTTATACAAGGATGGCAAAAATCTTTGTTTTCTTAATATAAACTCACAAGTAGCATCTCTATATGACAAACAGGAAGGAAGCCATTGAAAAAAAACTTATTTCAGACATTTGATCCTGCTGAACCTTGACCCTGTTTGGATAAATTCCAAAACCTAATTAGTTGAAATGTTGGTTACGGTTATAGTCCCATATAAATCTTGCATACATTCACCTAATTGTTCTTGAGATATTGCTAGATTACATATTCAGGTGTTTATGGGGAAAATTATATTCTATATTGAGCTTACATCGTTGTAGGTGCTAGAATCTAGTATGACTAGTCCTATTTCTTAAATAAGAATGTGTTAATAAACATAGTTGGCACATGGGTTTGATAAAATACTGACAGGTAGGAGTAATTGTTATTAAAATAACATTGCATTCTTTAATTATGGTGCAGTGCAATGCTTTATACCGCTTAACTCTTAGGGTGTAGGAGTCATTTGAATAAATAAGTTAATTGTGAACTTCCTTTGGCATCTTCCTTTTTCCCCTACAGATCTATCAGCCAAGGTACATGCACCCTCCCCAGGTAACTGGGCAGCTACCTCCAATAACCACTGCCTACCCTGCAACTCAGATGTATGTGCCCATGCCCCAGACTGTGCCTGTTGGCACAATTACTCCTAATGTTCCCATGGGTTATTACCCCATGGGAACTGTGTATCCTCCAGGCTCCACACTCCTAGTGGAAGGGGGATTTGATGCTGGAGCTCGATTTGGCCCTGGTAGCACTGCTTCCATACCTGTGAGTATGGTCAACAAATAAATTTCTCATAGGACAGTGAAAACAACAGAAAAGTATGACACTGTAAAACCATACTGTATGATGTTTGCAATTGTGATTAAATTGATTATATAACTTTATTGCATAGTACATTAATTGCGTATTTAATTTATTTAAATTTAATGCAAGCCACCACACAATGTTCCAGTGCAGGCTTAATGTAATACTTCATATGTGAAAGAACTAGAAGTATGTGTCTAAGCACTGTTCATAATTATCTATAACTTTTATAAATGCTGTTTTACAAGGTTGTAATGTTACTTCATTTGCTTGTTTCATTCAAAATACCAGCCCCCCCCTCCTGGACATGCTCCAAATGCAGCACAGCTGGCAGCAATGCAGGGTGCAAATGTGGTGATGACACAACGCAAGAGCAACTTCTTCATGGGTGGTTCAGGAGGGGGTTACACTATTTGGTAACAGTGAGAAGGACCTGATTGGACCTTGACTGGTGTTTTCTTTCTTTCTCTGTCCTGTTTCACCAGGAACAGCTTGGCTATGCCATAACAATGATACAACAGAATGTAATGTTTTATAGTCCCTATACCTAGTACAGTACTTTGTAGATCTATTTCAGTTTAAAATACATGACATAATATTGCAAACTCCTACTTTTAGACCATGTTTATTTATGGTTGGAAAACAGAATAACATTTATTTTTAGCTAATTTCTATCTATGTGGCAGCTAAAGGATAAATGTTCTTTGATTTTTCTTCATGTTTACCATCTTATCATACCCTTAATACTACTGTTCTTAGGTTAGCTATGCCCTATTGTCATTTATTTACACATTGTACCCATTAAAATGCCTTCTAATAATATATTTATTTAATAACACATAACAGCAGAAATACAAAAGAGTATTTTACACATTCTAATTAAAAACAGAGTACTGTACTGTACTTTTGGGAAAGAGTAGGTAATTATAATTGGGTAACACTGCAACTTTAACATTTACAGATTAAAATGTAGTGAAGAAGCCCTCATATTTGATTCAGAACATTGGTTGGCTTTTTAATTATTTCCCCATAATGTCGGATACCCAGAACTGTATATAAAATGCTGTGTTCCATTTAGTGAAACAACGGTTTACTGTTCACAAAGGGTTTGTGCTTCACAAATTAATTTCTTTAGCATTATTCTCAAAGATATTTTTCATTTGAAGTGTAAGGTTTAGGGGTTATTCAAGACTTTTTTTTTTTCAGCAATGTACTTAAGCACACCAAGCAGTTATTTTTCTAGTGAACATTTAAATGTATAACCAAGGAGCTGGTTGTACCGAAGATCCAGATTAGAATGCACTAAAAGCTTTAATGTGACTTGAAATTTTTCTCTGAGTAATTCTGCAGATATGATAAATTAATAAATGATACATAGAAACATATTGAAAACTGCATCATGATGGTTTTGCATGCTTTTTGCACTTTTATTCAAAGCTATTTTGTTTTAATAAAGATTCGTCAGTGGTGATTTTTAGAAATACTATTAATTGATGTGCACGGTCAGCCAACTCTGAAGTGTTAGACTTTTTTTGAACTTGTTTTTTGTACTCATGCTTTATACATGCAAATACAGTGGCGGTCATTAAATTATATTGTGTGGATGCTTTTTCAAATTTAATATACATGCCTTCCACTGAAAATACTTAAATTCTTAGATGGTTTTCTGATCTGTTCGTCTCTTGGGTTGACAATTGCATCTAACAGATTGAAAAGCAGCACTCCCAGTGTCAAACTCAAGAAACGGACTTTGTCATTTGCTCCAAAATGGCATAATTTTATTTATAGTCAATCTTCATCATAAACATGAACGCTCTGACCATTACTCCCATCATGAACTTGTTCAATTATAGCAGGAAATCAGTTTTGTGTACAAAAGTCACTTATTTTAAATAGCGGTTCAGCTGCTTGTACTGTGAAAGTATGTACTGAAATTTTACTTGTGTTAATTTAGCTTATAACAGACCCACTCATGTTTAGTTTTGTGTTATTCATTTCAGTTTTTTCCCTTGAAATTTGGCACCACTGGGTATCCGACAGTAGCTTCAGAACAGGTTGACGTATTTCACTCTCAGAAATATCCTAATGAGGTTCAAATTTAAAACACCTAAAAGAGGGCAAAGGGCTCAGACCTGACCATAATTAGCATTGGAAATAGTTACAGTGAATATAAAAATTCTACACCCCCCTGTTAAAATGGCTGGTTTTTGTGAAGTAAAGAAATTTAATGAAGATAGATAAAGAACATTAATGAAACCAAAATTACTAATGAAATTTTTCTGCCCTCAATATGAACTTATGAAGTATAAAATTTAAGTGAAAAACACAAACATTTTAGGGGAAAATAAAGTTGGTTGCATAAGTGTGCACACCCTTAAACTAGTACTTGGTTGAAGCACCTTTTGATTTTATTACACCACCCAGTCTTTCTTCCAAAAACATTTTAGCTCCATCAAATTGTGAGGGCATTTTCTGTGTGCGGTTTGTCTCAGGTCACCCGTCAGATTTGTGGTTGGATTCGTGCTAGGTCTTTCAAAAACATTGACTTTCTTTTTGGTTAAGCCATTCCTTTGTTGATTTGGATGTCTGCTTTGGGTCATTGTTGATCTTTTTAGCTTCAGCTTACTAGCAGACACCTGCATGTTTTGCACTAAAACAACTGGTATTTGTAGCTTTTCATGCTTTCTTCCACCTTGATAAATGCTACAGTTCTGGCTGAAGAAAAGCAGCCCTAAAGCATGATGCTGTCACCACGATGCCTCACTTTGGGGTTGGTGTTCTTACCCCATAGCCCAGGCATGTGAAGGTACTCTTCACATGCCTGGGCTATGGGGTAAGAACACCGAACAAGAGATTGTCACATGCAGAGAGAAATCATTACTTGTCAGATGTTCCTGCCGCTCCTTTAATGTAGCCATATGTGTCCTGGCAGCCTCCCTGGTAAGTTTTTGTCTTGTTCTTTTGTAAAATGTCCTGGATATCCTGTGCTTGGTGAGGTCACTGTGGTGCTCCATTTTGTTCACTTGTTGATGATGGCCTTCTCTGTGTTCCTAAGTCTAATGACTTTGAAATTCTTTTACCCTCTCCTGATTGTTACCTTTCAACAAGTGAGATACGTTATGGGCTTTGTAAGCTTTTAGAGGACTATAGCTTCAGCAGTCTGATGAAACCAAGAAGATATAAAGAAAAGCCTACAGGAACAGCTGATGTTTGGAGTTAATCAGAATAATTTCATTGATGACAGCTATGAGATTACTTTTGAACATGAGATTGAATATGATTGGAGATATGGCAGAATGAGCCAATTATAAAATGGTGTGCAACCAGGTTATTGTAACTTTATTTTTCCCCTAAAATGTTTGGGTATTTCTCACATATTTTCTATGTTGTAATTTCACATTAACAGGGGAAAAATTTATGACATGATTTATCTTAGTTTTTAACTTCACAAAAATAGAGGTGTAAATTTATGTCCACTGTATTTATGCAACATACCAAGATCTTCACTATCCTTTTCTAGCAACTTGCAGTGTGCATTTATGGGTTCCAATATATAAATATAACACTACAAATACAAACTAAGAGTTTGATGGAATTCTGGGATTTTTTTTTTTCAGATGGGTTATAGTTAATATTTTAAAAAGGTAAAGATCTGCAATTATCAATAGGTTTTAATATTTTTTATTAAACCTAAATAATAAAGGCTATTTTGCAAACACATATATACACACACGTATACTGTACAGAGTCAGTAAAAAAAATGTATACACACTTCAGGAACACTACTACACAAATGGCTGGAAGCTAATGGCCACCATTATAATTGTAGAGGCCAAAGGTAACTTGTATTAATCTTGTGATGTCTGAATAAATTTAGTATTAACATATTTATACGAAGTTTTCTTTTCCTGAAGTGTGTATACATTTTTTTTGCTGACTATGTATGCATGTATATATTATAATATACATTTTATTTTTAACTCTGTGGTTTGTTGTTCGTCTAAGAGGTGATATAAATTGCATGCCCCTCAGGACAATACACAATTACTCACTGTTTAAGTATATGGAGGCAGTAGCAAATATCACCAATAATTGTCCACTTTAATAAGAGCACCTGTACTTTTATGCCATCTGCTCATTTAGTCCATTATCCAATCAATCATGCAGCAACACAATGCAAAAAAATCATGCAGATACAAGCATTACATCCTTGTGGGAATATGTTCAGGGGATGGAGAGGTAGCAAATTAAAATTAAACCCACGAGTGAATAAGGAGCAGGGAAAACAGAATTATATGGCCAACAGTTTATGTACTACTCAGACATTTACATCATTTGGCAGACACCCTTATCCAGAGCGACTTACATACATCTTATTTTATACATGTGAGCAGTGAAGGTTAAAGGCCTTACTCATGACCATCCGATTACTAATCCAATGTCTTAAACACTGAGCTACCACAGACCCCAAAGACAAAAAAAAAAAAAAAAAAAAAAACTATGGTCTAGGAATAGAATGAAGAAAAGAAAAGAACAAAACGTGTTAGGCATATAAACAACAAAAAAAGTTGCATTAAACCTGTCCGGTCGCCAGCAGATACCCTCCCATCATTATGCACTGCCACATGTTTGTCTGACAGGATAACTGCATCAATGTGCAGGTGTAGATATTAAAATGGACAGTGACTGTAAGTAGAAAACAATTCACTCACAGCTTGTTACACTAACTACAAATCATGAACTTATAACTTTCAATCTGATCATGTGCTTGATTATTGTTCTTGAGGGTAACAATTTCCCTATTATGCAAAAACAGAATTCGTTAATAGAATTTGCAGAAAGAAATGAAAATTAACAATAGCGCCAAAGCTTGTGATTTACAAATATAGGAAAATAAAAATTGGTTCAATGCACAGTGTTGTCATATATGCTGGAGATGTGAGCAATTAAAATATTTTAATAGGCAGCATTTAAAATAGGGGGTTAGCCTAAGCATACACAATTAAATAATTCTCAAAATATCCTTCTTTTGGGTTTTCTTTTAACTATAAAGTATATTGTGTTTTGGTGGTAGCGATAGTTGCTGGATTTTCCTAAGTTCCAATTCTAGCTTCATATATACAGACAGTGCAGACCGTAATGTAGATGCAGCAGCCACACCTAATCCTGACCCTACGTAAACCTCACAAGGTGCCATACCTTGAATGTCCAGTTGTGTGTAGTGATACATAGTTATTAGCATCACTGTTGTTCTCAGTGTACTTTATTTGGCTCACACAGCCCCCTAATAGCTTAATAGTTCTGAATGTCTACTCTTGGTTTGGGCCCTGGTTTTCACCTGTGAAACTGAGAAAAAAGGGAAAAATCAGTCATACATCAATCATTGGACAAAATCACCAACAACCTCCACAAAAAAGGTGACGGTATCACAATCCACCATTCAAAGATGATTGTGAGAGCAGAAATATAGCAGCTATACTTAAAGATACAAAACACTAATCAGCGGTAAGAATTTAAAGGCCAGATTGGAATTCGCAATTCCAGTAGCTTGCATAGACACTTCTGCAACTGGTGGATTATTATTTACTGACTACGTAATTCATGAAGGTAGCAACAGAATGAATTCCAAAGTCCCTCTTTGAAACCCATCTTAAACTTTTCTTCATTCATGTGTCATATGTGGAACCTTTGGGTGAGCCAGCCACTTTCTCCCAACTGAGCATTATTTTGGAGAAAGCAAAAGAAATGAGCTACAGTTTAAGCCTGGAAAAGCATCACAAAAGAAGAAGCAACAGTTTGGTGATGTCAGCGGGCAGCCAGCTAGATGCAGTTATTGTAGGCAAGAGATAGGCAACAAAATATTACTACTTTAGTTTACTGTAAGACTACCTATTCCAATAATTTGCCATGTTCTATTAATCTGTATTAATACAGATCTAGATGTATATATCTGAACATGAAATTCTGACCCATCATTTCATTCATATTTTGATCTCAAACCCAGATGTTTCAGTGTATAGCAAAAAAAAAATTTAAAAATTGGCCTTGCCATTCCTATACATCAGTCCAAAGGGGACTATGTGCATGTATTTATTTTATAGATGAACACATACACTGTTGTGTCCAAGATTGAGACCACATAAATCTGGGATTATATAATAAACAGCAGGTTTTAGAATGCTGCTATATGTAAAACAAGGTAAATGTTCAAATTTAAAATTCAAGATTTTGCTCCGTTTCTAGGTCCCTATTTAAATGGAATCAAATTTGTGATATTCACCCTGTTAACTGCTTTGTACAAAAGGTCACAGCCAAGGCAACATCAATCTTCTCAGCAAAAAAAAGATCAATACCTATTCAACAGGACCTTCACTGCCAACTAATGCATGGCAGTCTGCATTACTTTAAATGAAGTACTCCTTGTTTTCAGTGACTGTGTCATGGCAGACTTGGTCTGGGTCCACACCTGGCGCTGCCTCTCCTGTTGTCCTGTAGATGCCCTTGTTGTGACACAGGTAGTGATACAACAGGTACACAAAGCCAGCCAGAGTACACAAGACCAGCAGAATCACCACTAAAACAAACACACAGGCAACAAAAGACCTACTGGCATACAAAAAAGTAAACTGAAAGAATGTAGGCAGCATGGTGTATTACTTAATGTGGATTAAAAAAAATAGAGATAGACAACAGTTAAAAATACTGTTAAGTCATGCAAGACGTAACAGTAAATTGATTTGGCAGAAAGTTATCACAGTATGTCATGTTTGCTGCTTTTTCTAATTCTTACAAATTTGGTAAACTTACCATTTTCTGTATAAAGTCCTAGATAAGATCAGCTTAAAAATTGACACTACAAAGCTGAAACTACTGGAGGGGGACCACTAACGACAACCCCTTGTAAAAAATATGGAATCACTGCTCTTAGGGGATGTTCATTCAGCTGTTTTACTTTGTAGCAAAAAAACAAACAAACAAAAAAAAAAAATCACAGATATGACAAAAATATTTTATTTAACAGCTGAGCATTCTGGCTTTGTTCAACATACCTCAAAAAAATGTAATTAAATTGTTGGAATTAATGGCACAATTTTTTCCAGTCAAGTAGAAAAATATGGAATAGCTTAATGATGAGGAAAAAATTATGGAATTACCCTGTAATTTGCATTTCTAAAACAAATACATGCACAAGTCTAATTATGCAAATTAGTCTGCCGTTAAAAGAGCGTGCTTGCAGACCTTAACGAGCTGTTGCACCTGGCTGATTGCTACAAAGTCAGAATGTTCAGCTGTTAAATAAAATAATGTGTCATATCTGTCATTTGTTTTTTCCTCCAAGAGTAGTGATTCCATATTTTTGCCAGGGGTTGTATATTCTAAACACACCTAATAAATGTAAAAATGTAAGAAATTTTTCCAATCTTCACGTTTAGGCAGATATACAAAATCAGGCTCCAACATAATATTTGTCCAGAGATGTAACTCACCTCCCACGACAACAGAGTCTCTATGGTTTGGAGCCACAGTTGTCGGCACCATTTCTGTGACATAAGAGGAAGGGGGAAATGTCTGTGATACAGAACCGGCACATGTATTGGAATTGCAAGGATTTTTAATACAGGGTAATCATATTACTACCCTTAACTGCTTCTCCATCCAGTTATTGTATAGAACAACATGTTATGGAAACACACATGGTGTTGCTTGATATTGAAGTCTTTTAATTTCCAATTTAACGTGTATTTCTATTATGGGCAGTATTATCCATTTGGAACAATGTTACACAAATGTGTTCGTGCGTTTATTGTCCTCACATAGAGAAAAGTAATCACTTACGGTTAAAAGGTGATGTCGTAGCCATGATCAAAATCGTTAACACATAAGCCTATACAAAGAAGTAACAAGTAATATGGCGATAAATTCAGTGAAATCAAGCATTTGAAGTAAACATAAGCAATGTCCAAAAAAACTAAAAGGAAAACGAAATACAGCAAAAAAAAAAAAATATATAACGTTGTTACTTGCTAAATAGATTCAATTCACTTCACATTATGAATGAACTTGTTGAACTAGCAAACTTCCAACTTTGTTCTTTTAACGACTTTTTGATAAACCGAAACTCACAATGTGCAGCTGCAAAGCTAATGCACACAGAATGCGGCTGTGCGCAGGATTGACGCATTCGTTTGCGAATAACATCTCACTTCCTCGTAATTACTAGAACAAAATCACCACAAGAGTTGAACTAAAAGTATGGAATCAAAGTAACACCCCAGTGTAGAGCGGACTGTGGGCTCCTTTATTCCTGGTGTGGAACTTTTAACAGGAAGCGAACATAAACAGCAAGTTACACGATCAACGTCTACCACACCGCTACAAAGGCTATAAACCAAGCGTGCAACAAATTTACCTGACACTGTTTGTGGTCGTCGATAGGCATGTGTTCAAATTAATCGGTTACTTACTTCATCTCACAGTTCCATGACGTTTTAAAAACAAACATTTCACGGAATAGCATTTGTAAATAAAGATAGAGAGGAAAATAGACTAATGCACGAGGTACGCATGCTACTCGAGATGGTCTTTCGCTCTGTATCCGGAACAATGAATCACTAATGTCAGGAACACACCACCGTTAACTGGCTGTTCGATAAGGAAAACCGTATATGGAGAGCCTGTTCACTTCCTATTAATGCCGCTGTACCGAAATTGGTTGTAATTCACCTAGAGGGCGCACGCGATATTGCCTTCAATGAATGGGAGTGAATGGAGTTGAACGACTAAGATAATTATAATTATATATATAAAAATAATTATTTATACCTGCTTCTAGACAAAAAAAAGCCCAAATTGTATTTTAGTTTTTGCAAGTATAGTACCGATTATATATCAGAATTGAAATGAGGAAAAAATACCTTTCATTTCTTTCATCAAATATCCTTTCATTTTTCTTACAGGGAAGGCGATTTTGACCATTTACACGCCGGCATTCTGCCGATGTGTGTATAACGCAGAATGCGCGTAGCAGCAGTTTAATTGCTGACAAACCTTTTCGCCTTCCTTTCTCTTTGGTTTTATGGCGGGTTGCAACCATGATTTATGCATATCGCCACTTACTGTACCGGAGTATGTAGTATAGGATATACAACACTTTACATCATGGTGAGGGGGGAAAATCTCACTAAATCTTATGGAATAACCCTATCACCTTCAAATATTCTACAAAAACTTTCTGTGTGTCCTTTACCCCTCTCTAGTTATTCCCAGAATACCCTCAAGGTTCCATTCTTCCTGCCTTACCTATCTTTTGAGCTAGCCTTATCCCCTTTACCCTATATTTTTGACAGTGCATCAATATTTGTTCTGCATTCTCTGTAATTTTACATTCTGAACATTTATCTGATGTACATTTCCATAGCAAAAACAATGTTTTATTTAACCATTTATTAATGGTTTTCTGCACACTAATATTTTCTTCAGCTATTATCCCTGTCCAATCTGTCTTGCCATTTCTTCATGCCAGTTTCTACCTTGAGCATTGCCTTTGCCAAAACACATATCTATGGCATCCCTCATCCTGTTTGTTTTTTTGTTTTTGTTTTTTTTTTTTGCTATTTTGTCTGCTCATTTGTCTGCTCTGGGTGGGGGAGTTAAAACAGGTATTTTCTAGATTATACTCCTCTAATTTAGCATTTGTTACCAAACTAAAGCCATTACCTTGAAATTTGTTGTATTCCCAGCATTCCTGAATAACAGTCTTGGTAGGGTTTTCATCACCACACCCCTCCTAATTCAACCTTGATACATATGATGATATGATGATACACACACACACACACACAAAACTTCTGTCCATTTATCATTCTACCATAGAATATCATTAACACACCATATAATTCCACCATTCCACCACTATTTTCCTTTTCCACCCTTTTGACTTGATTGGAATGCTATTCAGTGATGCATGTCATATTAAATGCAAGATTTCACATGCACATTCCTCAATACTAGTGTCCATAGAAATTGAATCTGCTGATTTGCAATGATTTGCAAGATAATTCTTTACATTTTTCTCTATTAGATTTTGCAAAACACCATTTAATTTGACTAAGCATTGGATATTTATTTCTATGTTTATAGATCATATTAATGGAAAATGGTCACTTGCAATACCGAAACTGCTTTTAATATTTACCTTATTCGGTCTTATACCTCTGTACTTCCTTAGCCTGTTTCAGTCCCACACATTCCTGCATATGCATAACTATGCTCACCTCCACAATTACAGCATTTCAACTTAACATCCTTACTATATTTCCCATAATTATGCTCACCTCCACATTTTGAACATTGTCTCGATTTGTCTCCATTTACATTGTGTGTCCCATTCTTTGACAGCACCTTGAAGGTTATGGAATGTATTCTCTCACCTTATAGTTAATCAATCCCATTTTTATCTCAGAATTCATTATCTTCTCAAATATAAGTGGCACTGAAAAGCCATCAGATTTGACACCACCTTTATTAACTTGGAGTCTTTTGGCCTCTATTATTTTTCCACCTTGTATCTCTTTCTTCACTTCTACCATGAACATTTCCAGTGGCAGGTTTTAAATTACTTCTCTCAACTTTGTTGCCATTCTTGGTACATGCACTGTAATCTTTCCACCATCTAGGTTGGTCAGTTTCCTGCTGTTTCTTATTTACTACTGAATTTAGAATTACTAAATTTATCATACTATACTTTATTTTTCAGATTTCCTTCTCAATTGCTTTAGTCACCTGAATTGTAGAAAGTGGCTTTTATCGTTACCAAGTGTAATAACTTTCCATTATTCCTGTTTGTAGACATCACTGCTCCCATTAGCATTAGCTCTAATATTTTTGGTGGTATGTCTCTAAATATGCTCTCTTCCACTACTCGTTTCAGACCATGACTGTTTCCTGGCAAATTATGTTTGGCTAACCTCTGTCACTGGAGGCCACCCCTCAGTATCACGACACACACAATACGGTTTGCTTGCAACCCACCATCTGCACCACCACCACTCTTTCACTTTCCCAATGACAGCATCCCAACAATCTTCAAACTACCTTCAGCAATCTGTGTTTAATTTGGAGTTAGCTAAAATGTTCCAAGACAAACCTTTGGACATAACCTCCTATTAATAATGGATAACTAACAATGTTAAAGATCAACTATGTAGGATTTGATCTATTAGCAGAAATGGAATATAGTATTCATAAGGAGAAGAAAGATGGCCTCCTTCATTTGAATCTATAACAAGGAAACAAACCATAACTGGCCATGACACTGCTTATCAGGCAACTGTTCTGTTACTTTTGAGCCTTTGAAAATGGAAGCATTGTGTACAAAAATAACTGTATTTCCTAAACGGTTAATGCAATGTTATTGTTAAACCTCTTGAATAATGCTGAATGTTTGCACTTCAATCACACCTTGATGGCCTCTTTTCAAATCCATTGTGGTTTACAGAGGCAAAATTATGAAAATTGTGTCACTGTTCTAACACTTTTGTAGGGTAATGTATAATCAAACATTCAAATTGCCTTTACAAATGAAATCACAAGACAACAAAACAGAGATGGAAAATAGCTTTATATGCTAGTATTCAGTTTCAAGTTGATAAAATTTATCATAAGCAATTACACTGGATAAAAGTCTAAGCTTGATCAACAGGTTGATTTGAATTTTGTCCAATTTCTTGTTTATAATTAAAATAATAAGAATAAAAATAAGAATAAAGGATACAAATAGTAGTTGTAGAAGATTTCATTTGGTTAACAAGTTTGAAGTTAGTATAGTAATATCCAGATAGGTTATGTGTATTAAATTCAGTTTATCCCTATGAACAGAGGCAACAAATGTAAAATAAATACAATAACTAGTAAACCTTCACATTAATGTACATTGAAAACTAACTAAAATTAACATTTTTCTATATATACTGACCTTTTCTATACAAAGAAGATAGTCCTCTGCTTCAGAATTGTTCCTTCTTAATTTCATCCAATATTTGATCATTTATGGTATTTTCCTTAAAATCAGAGAAAGGATACAAACATTACAAGGGGAAGGAAGAGCTATTTTTATATCAGAACATGGCATTTAAGGAGGCATTTAAGATTTTTTTGCTTATGTGCCTACCTTGCAAGAGACTCCAAGTCCTTCTCCATTTGCTTCACAATTTGTTGCTCTTCCATTTTCCATTACAGAGGCAGTTTCATTTAGCTCCTCAGGATGGGGATTGGGCTCTTCAAAATCTTCAACAAATGATAAGACTTTAGTATTAGCTCTTTCAGAATAATTTATATTTGAATTCAGCTTGTTCTCATCACTAATCTCTGGAGATGAGTCACCTTTGAGATATAAACCCATCCTTTCTCCATGCTGGTCTGAAGCTGGCAGTGTTTCCTTTTCTTTTGTTTCAGTACCTTCATTCTCTTGTTTTGCATCTTTGTTTGTAGTGCTGTGCACACCTCCAGAAGCTTTTGTGTCATCTACTACAGATGCAGGTGAAGTGGAAGGTGTTCTCTCTTCTGGGATGTCCTCACATGTGGAACCTGTGTCTGTGTCCCTATCCCCACAGTTGGTGTACTTTGGGGGCTTTGGTCTAGTGGGGCTGTCCACAACCTCTGGGCTGTAAGGCTCACATGGGCTATCGTCAGACCTTAAAGTGAAAATATGTTCTTTTCTGTAACAGCAAAAATGTTTAAGATTAAGTTAAATTTAAAATTAAGTTAAGTTTAAATAAGTTTTAATTAAAATTATATTAATTAATTACATTTTAATAAAGTGATGTGCTAGACTGCATAATTACTAATCAATCAAAAATATGGTCATTCAACAACAAAAAAAAGCAGACAAAATTTGCTTTATAATTAAATATATACTTTTCATTTTACCTCAGAGTACCTCGAGAACTGTAATTCATGTGGAGCGCAGAGAAACTGGGTCTCAGCGATCTGGGAGACAGTGCATCTTTTAATGACCTCCTCTTCAATGTTCCACTGCCAAAATGAAAGAAGAAATTCATATGATACACCTCAGGAAATGTGACAATTCACATACTGAAATGTTCTGTATGTCCTGAAATGTTCCCTGATATGCTATCTGAAAATGGTGATGCAGATGAAATAATTATAATGACACATGACAGTTTTCAAGCATGGTTCAGAACACAAAGCAACACACCGACTGAAGTTCTTAACCACAAAGGTCTTGTCAGGATGCTGGGCTTTTAGGTTCATCATGATATTCTGTAAATCTTTGTTATTCTAGAGAAAACAGTTTTTAAAAATGTTTTATTCCCACAGTGGCTGCAGTCACACACAAAAATATGAACTATTAAGACAATGCGAAATTTAAACAAAAACTTGTGAGGAAAAAACATCTGAACTTACCTGAGACATTTCCTTATAGAAGATATCTCTCAAGTTTGAGAAAGCTTGGAAGACAGTCACATAACATCCAACGCGACTGAGAGAAGGGAATTACAGTGAAAACATTGTTTTTAAACATTTATATGCTCATCTTATTTTCTATTACAATAATGTGAGTATATAAATCTTTAAAGGACCAATATGTAACACTGACAGTCAAGCGTTTAAAATGGCTACTGAAGACCAAATTCTAAATATGGGAAAGAGTTGTCTCCCCCTGGCCTCTCCTGTCCCCTCCTTGCCAAACTCAAAGCTCACATGGGTTGACAGTTTGAGGACACTGCACCACTGAAGACGAGTGCAACATTAAACTTTCACAATGGCAAGCAAGGAGAAGTCCTACACTGTAAGTTTATCAGCTAATGAATATGTTTGCAATGTTTATATTATTTGTAAATTATAAACCATTTCATGTGGATACTATATAACTTTTTCAAGGCCATGAGAATGAAAGTTTTAGATCACTGTCCACTGTGTAGCATGCTCCAAAGCCTTGCACTAAAGTTAACTGTAAAAAATGGGAGGTTGAAGCAAGATGCATGTGTAGTCAACAATTTAATTTAAGTAAACACCAGCAAATAAGTCCAAAACACTCCAAAACAGGCAGAAAATCAGGTGACCAGCAAACAGGACATACTACACAAAATTACAAAAATACAAAAAACTGGAAAACAGGGCAGGAAAAAAAAAAAGAATTAGAAAGGGCAAAAAAAACCAAGTGGCTGGGCACAGAAAGAAACTAATGTGTTAAACAATACCTCTCAAAGTCATAGTGGGAGTTGAGTCCTTAAATACCAAGTATGTAATCAGCTGAAATAATCTGTCTTAAAATCCTTCTGGGCTCTTAGCTGTCTCCATCTTTCAAATGCATCTCCAATATTTTCACATGTTTATTGCATCTCTGGTTGTGGAGCTTTTTAGAAGAATGCCAAGGCCTTTTAGGTTGGGTAGACTGTAATCTGTTCCAGTTCATTTGCTTGCTTCCATGTTTTCAGCATGCTCTGTTTGCCTGGAAATTTCTTACATATCTGGCAACCCGGGTGTCAAAATGGTACTGGTGAATATGCAGTGGGCAAGGATCACACAGGCCAAAAACAAACAGATGTTCCATCATGGAACGGAAATTTCAAAGAAGAATATACTGGCTGTAGCATTGTTGTCTGAGAAGAAATTATTTTCACTTAGCATGTTTCCTTAATTTCTGATGACATATCATGGTCATTTTATGATTTATTACTGTAAATAAATTTGTAAATAAAATACATATTGGCACTTTAAGAACAATGTGAAAACATTCTGAAAACAAGTACAGTGAAAACACTGTTTTCAAAGATTTATATACTCAGAATATTTTCTATGAAAATGACAAATATTTTATTTTTATTAAATCCATAAGTATGACCATTGGTGTCATCACATCTCACCTATCATAGAGAAGAGGCAGCTCCTCTTTCAATTCCCTGTTCATGTTCTCAAAGATTGTTTTGGTCATTTTCATCTCTTCCTCAGCCTGTAAAAATAGACATATTCCAAGATTTAACAAACACATTGTCTTCTAACACCTCTTTAACAAATACCCCTTTTGCACCCAGTTGCAAACAGTACCTACTCATTGTGGAAAACTTGGGAGATAGAAACACTGATATAAAGTTATATCTTTATATCTATATGCTATAAAGCTATATAATGTAGCCTCACAAACAACCTAAAAAATAATAACTTCAGTAGCCTCAACAACCTAACTGAATACCAGGATTTGTGAGGATTGCTCACAAACTGTAATAGGCATGGTTTGTCTAAAATTGTATGAAATGTTGTGAAAGCCATTTGACTGAAAGTGGCCATGTTTTTGAAGCCACCCAATAGAAATTAATCTCCAGTTACATATTAGCAGAATAATTCAGCACCCCAAAATCTCAGCTTATCAGACTCTTGCTTCCTGAGAAACAGCCATTTGAACTTGACTCCATAGCCTGTCAACATCTATACCTCAGACTTTGCATGACTCCTCAACAGATTTTCCTGAAAATCCCTTTCAAGTTTTGTGTGGATCCATGCAATCAATCCTCACATTCAACTGTTTACATCTATAAATGAAGCTCCACCCACTTGAATTGATTGGCATGCGAATCAACATGTTTTTGACAAGGGGGTAATCAAATAATTGGAATATGTACCCTCCATGGCGGCATGTGAATCTCAGTAAGTAGAAGTTACCATTCACTTCCATTCATTTTTGGCTCTTTTTAACACCAAATAACTTCTGAATCATTCTGTCCTTTTTTCTGCCCCTTTTTTATTTTCTATTGAAACACAACACAGTCTGACCAGCTCCATAACCTCATAACTCACGTCATGGCCACATAATAAATGTTTTTCTCCAGCTATGCTAAAGTGAGGTCACAGACCTGTGACTTCATTGACAACTTGAGAATCGACAAATTTAGCCTTTTGTTATGTAGTAGATAAACAGTAAGCGAGAGGCTCACCAAGAAGTAGCACCAATCTAGCTTCACTTCTTCCCATTCAAACTCTATGGGTGGCTCCATCCACTATTTTGATTCTGTCTATGATTTTTGATAGTCCCCTCCAAAAATATTAGAACAACAAGGCCAGTTCTTTTGTTTTTGCTATACACTAAAAACATTTTGGTTTGGGATCAAAAGATTAATATGAGACAATAGATCAGAATTTCTTGCATTCTTCTTTTGTGATGCTTTGCCAGGCATGTACCATAACTTTGTTTGTTTTGGGGCGGTTCTCCCTTCACTCTCCACTTCATGCTCAATTGTGTAAAGGTCAGGTGACTGTTCATGCCACTCTAAAACCTTTCCATTTTTTGCCCTTGTGAACTGACAATTACAATCTGATCAATCAGATTCTTGTTGCTGATGAATGGTTTGTATCTTGTGGTATGGCCTCTCCCATGTCTTCTTTGAATGGTGGATTGTGATGCCTTCACCCCTGCCTATGGAAGTTGTTGGTCTCACAATATTTCTATCAGCTGATGTTTCCTTGGACAGCCTGTTTGATGTCTTGTCGTTAGCACTCCAGTACCTTCTTTTTTCTCCATCAAATTTCAAATTGTTGTATTCCTATGCCCAATGCTTCTGATTGATTTTGTCTCTTTTCTCAGTTTTAAATATCTTGCTTTTCTCCAATAGACAGCTCACTTGTCTTCATGCTGATTTTTCCTTTTTAATAAGAAATGCAGTCTTCACAGGTAAAACTCAGGGCCCAAACCAAGAGTAGACACTCAGAGCTATTTATTATTTTCACAATCAGTCTAACAAGGCACAAGTGACCAACATGAAACACCTCTCTGTCATATGTTACAGTATTCTTGATCACTTGAAAGATGTGTGGGTTTGAACAAAAGGTGCCATGTTCTAAGTGTTTTTTCAACACATATATCAGGAAATGAAATCTGAAATTCTGATCCATCATCTCATATTCATCTTTGATCTCAAACCTAAATGTATTCAGTGTATAGCTTAAACAAAAGAATTGACATGCCATTTAGTTCAATCATGAGTTAAAGCTGTATGTGTAAATTAGTCTCCACCTTCTTATAATTGATTCATGTATGGTGGCCATATTATTTATAAATTTCAAAATCTTTGATAATTGGTGTGTTTTAAATGTACATGAGTATTTTGATATCAATATTGTGAAGATAGGCCAGAAATCCTAAGGCCAGTTTGCAAAAGTATCTTTTGCATTTTATACAAATTATCACAAACTTACGGCTAGTGAAGCAAACACATTAAACTAAAAAATATTCACTGTAGCATTTTGTGGGCACACACATAAACAGTGCCCCCCAGAGTCTAATTTGAATGAGATTGCATCATATAGATGCATATCCTATATGACTTTTAGGTAGGTTACTGGTGTTAATTGATTCATGTAAAAATGTCCCTAAACCTCACCCCACAGGTACACAGAATTTTGGACAGCTTTATAAATGAAAAAACACAAATTTTAGACAGACGGTCTAGATTAGAATTAATCTAAATTGCTTAAAAATAGGTGGGTTCAATAAAAGGTACTATGTTATAAGTTCCATCAGTTAATCAGTTGAAACAGAACAGACTTTGTGTTTAAACTATATTGAAGTAGGTCTCAAACAACTGTACTTTTTTTGACCATATAACACACAGTTATAGAAGTTAGTTAGTTGTAATTGCAGTGTTACCCAAATGAGGGTCGGTTCCATTTTGATTCTGGTTCCTCTAAAGGATTCTTCCTCTTGTTGCCTCAGGGAGTTTTTAAACGCCACTGTTGCCACAGGCTTGCTCATTAGGGATATATAGGGAGATACATATATTGTGACTTGGGAACTTCTAGCCCATAAGTGGCGCAGATGTTTCTGTACACTATCCCCGTCCCTCAGTTATGCCTTTGAGTATATGCTGTTCCTGCTTGCATCTGACACCCACCTATTATGCGCTGGACAGTCTCAGGGGCATCTTTGCATAGCCTGCACCTTGGGTCCTGCCTACTGTGGTAGACCCCTGCCTCTACAGATCTGGTGCTTAGGGCCTGTTCTTGTGTTTCCATGATCAGAGCCTTTGTGCTGTCCTTAAGGCCTGCTTTTTCTTGCCACTGTTAGGATTTCCTGATGTCAGCCACTTCCTCCATCTGTTGGTGGTACATTCCATGGAGGGGCTTGGTCTTCCATGATGCTTTCTCATCCTCCTCATCATCTTCTGTCTTCTGCCTGAGACACTCTTTCCTCAGTTCATCTTGGGGAGCCATCTTCTTGATGTATTCACAGATGTTCCTTGTTTCATTCTGGATAGTGGCTCTGACACTCACTAATCCTCGTCCCCCTTCTGTCCGTTGTTCATATAGTCTCAGGTAGCTGGGCTTTGGATGGAACCCTCCATACATCGTGAGGAGTTTCTGTGTCTTGACATCAGTGGCATCTATTTCCTCCTGTGGCCAGTTCACTATTCTGGCTGGGTATGTTCTGGTTGGTAGGGCATACATGTTAATGGCTTGGATCTTATTCCTACATTTAGCTGGCTTCTGAGCACCTGTCTGACCCTCTGGAAATATTTGGCTGTGGCTGATCTCCTGGTAACCTCATCCTGGTTTCCACTGGACTGTAGGATACCAAGGTACTAGTAGCTGTAGTGTATATCTGCTATTTTACCCTCTGGTAACACCACTCCCTCAGTCCTGATCATCTTCCCTCTGTTAGCCACCATGCATCCGCATTTATCCAGTCCGAATGACATCCCGATGTCCTTGCTGTAGATTGTGGTGAGGTGGATCAGTGAGTCAATGTATCTCTCACTCTTAGCATACAGCTTGATTTTATCCATGTACAGGAGGTGGCTGATTGTTACTCCACTTCTGAACTTTTATCCATATCCACTCTTTATGATGATGTGGCTGAAGGGGATCAAGCCTATGCAGAACAGCAGCGGGGACTGTGCATCACCTTGGTATATACCGCACTTTATGGTGACTTGTGTGATGGCCTTGGAATTGGCTTCAAGTGTTGTCTTCCACAACCGCACTGAGTTCTTGATAAAGCTTATCAGTGCCTTGTATAGTGCCAAGAATTTTAGTATCCACATGTGGGGCATCGAGTCATAGGCCTTCTTGTAGTCAATCCAGGCTGTGCTCAGGTTGGTCTGCCTGGTCTTAGAGTCTTGGGTGATCGACCAGAAGCTGGTGTTGGTTCCAATTCCTTTCTGAGCTTTGCTCATGTATTGACTCATGTGTCTACCTAGCTTCTCCGCTATGTTGCTTGAGAGGAGCTTCCGTGTTGTGGAGAAGTGGGTTATTGGCCAGTAGTTGGATGGCAGATTGCCCTTCTGTGGATCTTTCATGATCAGGCTTGTCCTACCCTTTGTTAGCCAGTCTGGATGAGTGCCTGTTTGCAGCTCACTCATTTCTGCTGCCGGTCAGTCATGGAGTGCTTTAGCTTCTTGAGGAAGTAGCTGTGTATCATGTCAGGTCCAAGTCATATTGCTGTACTTCTTAATGACCCAGGACCTGTCTCTTATGACTCCTTTTTGCACTTCTGTGAGCCAGCTGATTTGCATCCAGGCTTCCCTGATCTTGGC
>JAQQZX010000015.1:14494301-14509425 GCA_030068355.1 Notoglanidium maculatum | reverse complement strand
AACCGCTCAACTAAGTAAAGAGAAACAACAGTCCATCATTATCCAGTCTCTTTTAAAGTAATAAAAATAAAGAAATATTTGAATTAGAAGGTGACCCCAAACTTTTGACCAGTAGTGTATATGTTTAATTCTTGCTAAAATTCCTGACTAATGATTTGCTCTTGAGACCATTAAAAGCTTAATATTTTGCAATATTGGGTTTGCCTAATTTTTTTTGCCCAAGAGTGTATGTGGTTAAATTTACAGATTCATAAGTTTATAACCAGAATTTATATACTTCTCTGAAGCTGATTTGTGTCAAATCTAGAGAGCATTTTGCATTGTTGCAAGTGGCAGTGTTAATGCAGAAGGAAGCACTGGAAGGATGACAAAGAAGAAGAAAGGAAGAAAAGAGAAGAATTAAGAGGAATCAGTGTTTGCTGGCACTGGCTAACAAGTTTGAGAATGCACATTTTGAAAAATGGAGGATCATACTTATTATTTAGCACAGAAAAAGCAGTGTGAATGTAAGTACTTGGAAGTACAAGACAGACACCTGACAGCCACTGTACATTCTAATACACACTTGGAAAGGGAGGGATAAGGGAGGGCCTTTCTGTTGGTTACATTGTACACAGTGGACCTTTAACAACTCCTGGTGATGTTTAACAACAATGGAATCTTAACAGACCTTGTCTATCTTGATGTCATCTCTCTTTTTGGCATTCTGCAATGTCTCCAGGTGATGACGAGTAGAATCATAATCCACAAGTTTTCTGCCTCTCTTGGCAACTCTTTCCTGAGGCACACAAAATGTACATGGCCATGGAGGTTGAAAGACACTGAAAATACTAAATGCTGACTGTTGGATGCATGAGTTTGTATGTGTGTGTGTGTGTGTGTGTGTGTGTGTGTGTGTGTGTGTGGGTAATTACTCTCATATCTGGGAACTGGCTCATGTAAGATTCTATTGTGAGCAATGCCTGGTCTCGCAGTTTTGCCTCATAATCATTCCATAGCAGGTCTTCACCCTTTTTAGAGAATGTTACATATAAGAAGTACATATGACTGTGCTGGAAGGGCAACAGTTGCATATTCTGTGTCAAAGTTTGCATGAGGATCACCTCTACAACAGCCCCAAGGTCCTCTCCCCCTTCCCAGTCAAGCTCATAAACGTCATACAGAGACTGAAAAAGATGACTGGATGCATCTCGCATCACTGTGGAACATACATAGCCTATATTTTCATTATGACCATGAGGATTCCATTTTAATTTATTATTTTCAGGTGTTTCAACACTAACAAAAGTGTTATGAAGATCCTTTTGCTTACATAACTGAATTAAAATGATAATATAAATAAATAATAATGTTCCTTTTATTTATTTTTGTTAGTGTTCAAACATATTACATTGACCTAATATGATAATGTAAATATTATTTTAATTAGATGTTTAGCCAAACATTTTAAAAGAACTCTATGGTAATCCAACAAACCTCTGACAGCATTTAAGTATGCCTTAAGGTCCTTGTATATTCTGTGTCCATCTCTCTGTAAAAACAATAATTAAATAAAAACACTAAAATAAAAGCCCATTTGACTATTTCTTCTAAATCAGGTCTTATGTTTGTGGTAATTTCTTATTGAGTACCTGCTGATCCTGGAGGATTTGCACACATATTTCAAACTGTGCATCTCTTGTTTCCTCAGATTTACCAAACTTCTGTAAAACCTGCAAGAGTAGCAATCAAACATTTTACCAGAGTTATACAAACTTGTCTGTAATTGTATGGAATTGTTTCTGTGGCTCTAAGAGTGTTCTTGCACAGGAAAGTGTAATTATGGGAGTTGGTTTCAGTGCAATTTGATTTACTATGTTTATGATAAAGAGCAGCTTTTGCAAAAAAGAAGTTAAATGTTGACATTGGCTGTACTGCTGCATGAACAAGATAAATGCTGCAGATGAAATGAAGATAAAATGATATTGGCACCAATTTATTTATTTTTTATATTTCTTTTGTTCCATTTGGAAAAAAAATAACTGCTCTCGGAGATTTTTTATGGTTTATTACAAATGATTAACCATCAAAACACTGTCAAAGTAATTAAAGATCTTAATAATATAATTCATAATATGAATCTTACCTTCTCCTGTGCGCGGCTGAATTTCCTTTGAACTTGCTTAGCGAACTCGCCAGCACCCCCCTTTGAATGGAGGGTGGGACTGGTACTACTTTTTCTCTCAGCCATGATTGCCAAACTCTTCTCAACACCTGGTTTTGATCTCAGAAAACTGATGTTATGCCAGACCTAACAAAGGATTCTGAGTTAGGTATAAGGTATGTATAAAGGTTATAAAACTTATGCATTCTTTCGCATGTATTAACCAATCCTTTGTAACGTTATTATTGCTCTGTCATAGTAATATAAAACTATATTGCTCTGTCATAGTAATATAAAAACAGTAAAACTTTTATCTTTCCCAGTCATAACTATGAGATTTCTACTAAGATGTGTTTCACTGATGATATACAGCATGAGTATATGACTATTCAGTATGGAGTCTGCTGGAGAGGGCGTTCAGAGCGCGTACACCTACAGGCACGCCTCTGTTTAAGCGTGGTCTAAAATATCTTCGGCTGACAGTATACGCCAAACTATCAGGCTATCGCGTCTGCTCTATAAACGGAAAAGTTTTATGATTTGCTAGGTAAATACGTCAATGGTACGAATACGTTGCATAGATCATCAGTGATTGATCTTGATTACACAGTGGGTTCGGTGGTAAGGTGAAAGTTTGAAATCTGTGCCAAGGAATAGTAAA
The DNA here is from genome assembly GCA_030068355.1 of Notoglanidium maculatum. Lineage (NCBI taxonomy): Eukaryota > Metazoa > Chordata > Actinopteri > Siluriformes > Auchenoglanididae > Notoglanidium > Notoglanidium maculatum. The sequence continues at coordinate 14,506,621 of JAQQZX010000015.1, read as the reverse complement.
ATTACTATTTTACGGCTATATAAACTGCTGCGAAGCGACCTTCGACACGTCTCCGCCCTCTGGACTCGTAGGCAGGGGATGGTGACATTTTTATCTTAAATCTGCTGAAGCATAAGTGAAACATTTCTGAACGTAAGCTGAAAAGCAAATGTTGACCTATAAGAATGTTCGCGAATTGCAAAATATAATTTTGAACAATTCTCCTCCGGTCAGGAACGACAAACGCCAGTCCTCCGCTAGACTTCCAACGCATTTGACATAGAATACCTGACTCTACTTAATCAAGGGCATTATGTACTGCAGCTGATCTGGCAGAAAAGATAAACACGGATAAGGCTGTGGACTACTAGTAGTACTGCTCTCCCAGCCACTCTCTTAACCTTGAAGTGAAGCCTTGGTCAGTGGCAATAAGCTGTTCCCCGACACAGTATTGCTAAAAAACGTTTAGGAGCACAAATATTGTCACCCAAGCAGTCAGATAATCATTGAAATTTAAATGTAGGCAAATCAAACATTCCAAAACTCAAACCATACTGGATTGTCACTGCTATTTAGTTCACTGGCATACCTGATAAGTCTTCCATATAAAACCAGTTTCTTAAGGTTGATTATGTTCCCTGTAACCATTAATTTAAAAAAATCTTATGCTTACCTGTCAGCACTTTGTTTGCATGGTTTCAGTCAGTCCAACGTTTCATGACCAGGTCTTCATGTGCTGTACCTACCCTGCCAAAGATATATGCCCTTTGAAAATCCTTGAACTTTGGAACCAATTGTCAACAGGTTCTTGGGTAAAATATTCAATGAGCATGCCACACCATGTTGACATGGGGAAATGTTATGACACCATATAATATGAAAAAAAAAAACCATATTGATCAGCTTTATTAAAACTACCAATTATTAAAACTATTTATTAAAACTCTTCTACCACTGTGACCTTTATATCTCTAGCCCACCTGAGACCTGAGACTTGGGGTGGGTTTCAGGACACCTGAGGCACAGTATACAGACTGGCCTGGTTATTGCATGGGGACTGAGGTATGCCTGATATTGTACAAACTGCACAGTATTGTGACCCCTATCAAATTGTATATGGTGTATAAGCAGACAAAAATAATGTCTGGCAATGTTCTGGATACTAATATGCTAACATCCAAATTATGACAAATATGTCCGTTGTTTAAATTAAGTGACATTAAATTAGTAATGTGTTCCTTTGAGGTTTGGTTAATAAGTCAATGAGTAACCTGTTTGGCCTAGTATTGTAGACTAGGAACATTTCCTCTGTATCATGAAAGAAGGACAAGGCTGCATATTCAATGAGGTCAAAGATCGCCTTGGGATATTCTTTGTGTGCTGGATCCTGCAAGATATGTGAACTATTATATTACATATTATTTTGAGGTTCATGGTCAGGAAAGGATCTATCTATCTATCTATCTATCTATCTATCAGCAAGTGAACAGTCAGTTCTTGGAGTTGATGTGTTGTGATGTGATGTGAAACAGGAAAAATGGGCAAGTGTTAGGATCTGAGCAAATTTGACCAGGGCCAAATTGTGATGGCTAGACGACTGGGTCAGAGCATCTCCAAAAATGGCAGGTCTTGTGGGGTGTTCCCAGTATGCAGTGGATAGTACCAGGAAAGACAAGGTCATGGGCTCATTGATGCATGTTTCCTGGCCAGTCTGGTCCAATCCCACAGAACAGCTACTGTAGCCCAAATTGCTGAAAAAGTTAATGCTGGGAATACTAGAAAGGTGTTATGGCACACAATGCATTGCAGCTTGCTACGTATGGGGCTGTGTAACCGCAGACTGGTCAGAGTGCCCATGCTGACCCCTGTCTGATGCTGAAAGCTCCTTTGATGGGCACGTGACCATCAGAACTGGACCTTGAAGAAGGTGGCTTGGTCTGATGAATCATGTTTTTTTACATCATGTAGATGGCTGGGAACATGTACATTGTTTATCTGGAGAAGAGCTGGCGCCAGCATCCACTATTGGAAGAAGGCAAGCTGCCAGAGGCAGTGTGATGCTGTGGGCAATGTTCTGCTGGAAAACCTTGGGGGCTGCCATTCATGTGGATATTTTTTACACATACCATCTACTTAAACATGATTGTAGCCCAAGTACACCCGTTCATGGCAACAGTATTCCTTACTGGCAGAGTCCTCCTTCAGCAGGATAATGTGCCCTGCCACACTGCAACAGTTGTTCAGGAATGGATTAAGGAACATGACAGAGTTCATGGTGTTGACATGTCCAAATTCCTCAGATCTCAATCTGATCAAGCATCTGTGGGATGTGCTGGACAAACATGTATGATCCATGGAAGCCCTACCTTGCAACTTACAGGACTTAAAATATCTGCTGCTAACATCTTGGTTCCAAATACCACACCTGTAGACTCCATGCCTGGATGGGCCAGAGTGTTTTGGGGGTACAAGGGGGACCTACAAAATATTAGGCAGGTGGATTTAATTTTATGGCTGATCAGTGTGTTTGTGTGTGTGTGTGCATATTCATACAATGATCTAATCATTATATGGTATCAACACAATGCAAAAAATCATGCAGATACAAGTCAAGGTCAGATACATTTTTGTTTTTGGCTGACGGGAGTAGAAACTGATGTGGTCTTTTGCTTTTATGGCCAAACCACCTCAAAGTTTGATGTGTAGAGCCTTCTTAGATGTGTTTCTGCTCAATATGGGTGTATAGGGTGCTTATTTGAGCTACCAGTCTAGTCATTCTCCTCTGATCTTTCTCATGAACAAGGTGTTTCAGCCTGCAGACCCTCCGCTCACAGGATGTTTCTGTTTTTCATACCATTCTGTATAAATTCTAGTGACTGTTGCGTGTGAAAATCTTTCCTATGGTGAATTTGGTCAAAAAGTTAAATTTTGGCCTCCTCTAACTACAATAAATGATTTCAATTGCAGTTCCAATGATGTTTGGTAAAGTTCATTTGCTTTATTTTGTGGGTTGCATTTAGGTGCAGCATGATTCAAGCTTTTAATGGCTTGTTGTTACAAAGATGACATCTGATAGTTGATTTTGAAACTTGAGGACCCTAAGCATCAACAAAACTTAAGCAATTCTGATACTTTGATATTTGGGTTCTCTTTTGCCTCTTCTTATTGGGACAGAATGTAATGTTTTGTACAGTTATTGTCATGAAAGGTTCCAAAAATTCTGAAGTTGGCCGAAAGATCAGTAGTTGGCCGATGATTTCTCCGGATTCTCTAACTCTTTTGATATTATCGATTGTAGAAGTAGAAATGCCTAAATTTTTGGTAACTGTATGTAGGGAAACTGAAATGTTGAGAAATTGTATGTTGCTTGTATGCATCCTTGCTTGTGTACGACAATGTCCCTTTCATACCCAATCATGATGCAATCACCTGCTACCAATTAACCTGTTTACTTGTGGCATGTTCCAAACATTTATTTTGAGCATTCCACAACTTTCCCAGTCTTTTGTTGCCCCTGTCCCAACTTTTTTGGATCATAATGCAGATATCAAATTAAGAATGAGTGTATATTTACAAAAAAAAAAAAAAGTTTCATTTTGAACATTTAAATATTGTGTATTGTATTCAATTTAATATAGGTCAAAATGGATCATTGCAAATCATTGCATTCTGTTTCTATTTGCATTGTACCTGACATCCCACCTTTTTGGAATTTTTGGGGGTTGTACGTTCTTTAATTAATAATAATTAATAATAATAATAATTCTTTAATTCATGTAAATATTTCAAAGACTCAAGTTGTTGTCAGTATAATTTGTAATGTAAATTAGAAACAAAATGCAAAACAGAAGCAATCCATGAGTGGTCTCAGATTTGGACCCCACTGTATTTAGTACTTGTGGACCTTAAAATTAAGCTTAATTAGCATCCTGCTCTGATTATACAAAATTAATTTTTTTTTCATAAAAAAGAATATAAAAACGTTATCTTGTGGTTACTTGTGGATCATAACAGGGACAAGTAATTTAGATTGATTTCAAGATGTGTGAATGATGGCCTCTTTCACGTGCATCAACACCTCTTAGGACCGCATTTTGAAAGTTACTTGAGCAACTGCCAAATTGAAATGTAACACTTGAAATCAACTTCAGACCTTTTATGTCCTTAATGTGTAATGAAATAATGAGGAAACAGGCCACATCTGGCCATGAAACTGCTAATTATTCAATTACTTTAAAATGGAGTGACTATGTAAAAAAAATGGCTCTAATTATTTATGGTTAATGCAGTATTTTTGTTAACTGCCTTGAATTAGACCTGAAAGTCTACATTTCAATCACATCTTAACTGCTTCATTTCAAATCCACTGTGATGGTGTGCAGAGGCAAAAGTACGAAAATTGTGTCACTGTCCAAATGCTTATGGACCTGACTATACATGATCAAATCATTTTGGCTTTACAAAAAAATGTTAATACAGTTCAGTTCATTAATGTGAAAGCAATATACAGATTTGAATTAAGTAAATTCAATGAACTATTTTTTCAGTGTTGATCAAATGATCAGGCTGCACATTAGGCAAACTGTACATATTAACAGATTGATGTTAGCTGAGTCTCTGTGGAAATATTTAATTAAATCACATAGGAGGGTTGGTTTTTTAATTGTGAATACACTGAAAATTATTTCAAATTGTATGACCTACTGAACATCATGCTGGAGGCTCCGTAGTGCTGTGGGTAGATCAGTGGTCTTGTAAACCAGGGACAAATCCCATCTTGTAAATCCCAGCCACAAGGGAGTGCACAATCTGGTGTATTTCTGCATGCTGGTCCCAAGCGAGATAAAATGGAGGGTTGAGTCAGGAAGGGCATCCGGTGTAAAAACCTTGCCAAATCAGACATGCGGACAAAAATGGATCTGCTGTGGTGACCCCGAACAGGAGCAGCCAAAGGAGATGATGATGATCTACTGAACTTCAGTTCTCAAAAGTTGGGTGAACTGTGACTTCAGTAACCCAGTGTTGGGTCATTTTACAGTCCCCTCTGAAAATATTGTGAGGGCAAGGCCAATTCATTTGTTTTAGCTATATAAATTGGCTATATTGGCTTTTGGGTCAGAGATCAAAGCACAAATATGAGACAATAGATCACTGTTTCAGCTTTCATTTGCATATACATTACACTTAGATGTGTGAAACAAGTTACAACTTGGCACCATTTGTTTTAATGTACCCATTTTTCAAGTGATCAAAATTACTGTACCTTACTGTACTGTAATCACTGTAGCCCTACACAATGTTATTATGCACAATAACATTGAACATCATATTGAAAACTGATTGAACATGTTCAGCTCACACTTCACACATCACTAACTCAATTGCAAGATTTAATCTTTTACCTTCTGAACTAGAGAGGGGCATAAATGTCAGTATGGCATAAAAGTAATGTAATATGACAAACACTTTATGGTTGATGGAAAATAAGACTGGAGGTAAGCTTGGGACAACTCGAAAAGGTGCTCTTTATTTTTCTACTAACATTGTTTTCGCACTTCAGTGATAATTCCTTACATACACACAAACACGGCTCTGTGCTCCTTAGCTCCTTCTTTGGTTAACGCCATTTCAGAAAGCACAAAGAAACACAACTAAGTAGACTCTCAGTAATCAGACACCGGTGAATCATCAGAATCAGCATGATGCATTACTGCCTCCTCTACGTCCCCAGCTGATGCTTGACCATGCCTCCACAACCACGGTGACTTACATTTACAGGTGGTAAAATAAAGCCAGATAAAGCATTTAACACAAACCAGAAACATATCAATGCAGTGACCAATACAGATTTGTTCAACAGATTGACATAAATCTTTCCCTTCCCACTGCATCCACGAGTGAAGTGACCTTGAGCAAGGCACCTAACCCCAACTGCTCCCCGGGCGATGTAGCACAGAGCTGCCCACTGCTCCAGGAATGTATGCACTTCTCACTTGTGTGTGTTCACTGCTTAGATGGGTTAAATGCAGAGGAAACATTTCACTGCCATGTCATACCACGTATGAGTGTGTATATGACAAATAAAATTTGAATTTGAAATGAATTTGAATCCATTGGCACTGATCAGAGCTTGTTAAAGAGCTGGACATTGATAATTTGGTGGATAAGGTGAAGAGGTGAAAAGTAAAAAGTTAATTAGTTATCAAAACTCCCATAAAAGCATGTGTTTTATGTAGTTTTTCAATCAAGCATGGAGCCCAGCAATATTCATATTCGTCATTGCCTTCTTTTCTTATTCAATAATGGAAAAAATTTAGTGGAAGCAAGACAAAACATTTGCAAAATTTATGGCAATGTTGCAATCGGCATTTCTGTGGTCAAGAACTGGTTCAATAAGTTTTGAAATGGTGAATTCAACATAGAGGATAAGACTAGAAGACGAGGAACTATAGAAACTGTTGGACAAATATGTGACACAATTCACTTGAGAACTGGCAACATGTTTGAATATAGTGTCTGAAGTCAATGTGAAAGATTCTGTAGTGGGTAGCTGGGTTCTCTATGCATTTTTAGGGAGAAATATTGCTCAATAACTTAACACCTGCATTACAGGTGCATAATAGCTTTATTACAAGCCGTTTGATCATGGAGAAACTGTCAACGCCAAACATTAGTGTGATCAATTGATCCTTTTTTTTCCATTTAATTTGATCAATGAACTACAATAATCCAGTGGCCACTCACAAACAAAAAGAAAGACAAGATTTTAAACCATGGATGGGAGGTTTTACCGCATCCGTCTTACTCAATGGACATGGCGGCAGTGGATTTCCACTTGTTTAGTTCACTGCAACATAAACACACACTGGCCAACATTTCAAAGAATTTGAGGATACATGAAATTACATAGAACAATTAATTTCCTCAAAACCTGAATCCTTTTCACAATAGTAGTCATACTTTCCCAGATAAAGTTGCAGACTAATTCTGTATTATGTTAGAAAATTGCAAATAAATTTGTTCCAAAAGACCACAAACTTATGCACCACCATAGATATGGTTTGTTTAGATAGGAGTGTGTATTACACAACATGAGCAAATTAACATGGAATTGTTTTAAATAACCTTGCTTGACTAGTGCAACCCTAGCAGCTGAAAATATAGTGATGTGGTTGCAAAGACATTGGTTAAATTGATTCTAACACACAATTGATCTGTTATGTAAGAAGTACAAATAGTAGACTGTGGCATAATTTAAGACCAGATTTTTAAGATCTGCTGTGCTCATATAGTTTGAGATTTTTTTTAAAAATCATGTTATGCCGCTGTTGCAAGAAATAAATGATAAGTTTAGTTTGTGGGGTTTTTTTTTAAACTGTGATTTTTACTTAATTTTTTTTATACTGAATTTTAAAGAGACTGTGCCTGTGGTAATTTGTACAAATGTCACTGAATGACATTGTAATATTGTGTAAGGACAATAATATATTGCACAAGCCTAACAGGAAGTGTATTAAATAACAAACAAGTGTCTGCATACTTAATTTCCCTTACTGCAAATTCAGGAAAAATTAAAAAGTCACAGCCAAAGACAGGCAAGGGATAAGTTAATTCTTATGTTATTGTATAGGCCTTAAGTCCACAAAACAAAAGTACACTACAGTGTGAATGGAAGTGTTTTTTGTTTTTTTTACTTAAATAAAGTAGGTCTTGCAGTACATCAGGTTCCACGTTGTATAGCTTATCAATGAAGTTGAATGATCTGAGGAGCTGTAGTGCTGAAACCAATGTGAAGTACTACAGTTAAAATAGTATTCTATAGTATGACAATAGTATAGTAATAGTATATTATAGTACTACAAATGTCAAATCCCAGTATGGTCAGGATTTAACACATCATCTCTACATATAAATCAAAGTGAATGAAAGAATAAATACTCCAGTTAAGGAGTAACAAATTTCCTGCTACTATGGAACCATGTTGGGAAGCAAACATGATCAAGATAAATAACAGTTACAAATAGGCCTATGATAAGCCTTGGCAATCATTCAGAACAACAAAAATAAGAAAAAAAATACCAGATTGAAAGCAGAAGAAAATATTTACAGGCCACAGTGGATGAAAATGGTTTAATTAAGAGAGATAGGAAAAGAGCAAGGTAATGCTCTCCCAGACAGCCACAACAGAAAAATAATGGTATACTGTGGGGTGGGGAATAAGAAAGTCAATGAGTCTGCTATTTTCATACAATCCAATAATAACTCAACATAACATACAAAGTACATTTTTTATACAGGTAAATAACCATGACACAGAAAATGGCAAACAGGGTTGAGGAAACCCCACTTTACATGGACTCATTTTGTTAGGCCTTATCTCTTACATAATGGATTTGATTAAAGAATTAAAAAAAAGTAAATACACATAAAATGGAGCAGAATCTTGCACAAGAATGTAAATTTAAATGAGTTGGGGGAAACTGCACTACAATATGTACAAATATGAATACAAAATCCAAATGTTGCGCTCAATTTTGGGCTTCCGGATTTAAAAAAAACAAACAAAAAACTCCCCCCACCCCCACACTTTGCTCTGACTTTTGATGCAAATGGTAGTACACAATGGACATGCATATTTTTGACTATCCATTTGGTTGAATGTGTGATCAAACGTAAAAAACACATGAAAATATAAAAGCCAATATGATTAAAACACTTGTATATGTAGACATGAATTGTTGATATAGATTAATTGTACAGAGTATAGGAGTTATGTCCTGAAGAATTGGTCAGTGACAACTTTGGGTGCCCTCAGCATTCTGCTGGCTACTCTAGCAGAGGAGAGGCAAAGAAGTTCCCCTGACGACTGAAGCTGACAGCAGATTTGCTCTTGCTGCCAAACCTGTAAAAGCAAAACCAAAATAGCTATCATTATCATTCCCTCCTTAACTCAAGACCATTTTGAAAAGCCATTTTTAACACTTTATGAATGATATTAATGACTGCTATTCAAATAACACCTACTTAGGAGTGATGACACCCAGCGTAGCATTTCTCATACGCTGAGACAGAGAACTAGAAGATGAAGTCTTGCTCATCTGCTGTTCTGGAGTGGTGAGGGGACCAAACATACTTACTGCAACCAAGGACAACAATGCTGCTATGGTCAATCAAAAGCAGTGGTCATAAATTACACATCACAAATCACACCACACTAGAACAAAAGTAAGCCATATCAGGTGGAACTCTGAATCAAGTGAAAACAGTCTGTGCTATAGGTAACATGAATACAGATGATTCCTTTTGGTTTTTTTTTTTTTCTTTCATCAATTTCCCACCCCTACGGCTAGTAATGCAAAAATTAATAAACAAACAAATATTGAGATATGCCATGAAACCGTCAAGTCTTAAAAAACAGTGATGCACATTTTTGGTCATATTGCCCAGCACTAACGGGCGGGCTAGTCATAGTTGCAGTAAAAAGCAAAAGAGCAAAATTAACCCCTATCAGGTAAAGGTCACTTGTGTTCATTCCCCAGGTTGGTTTTTCCCCCCAAGACAAATTTAGTCTCCTCTTTAATCATTGCTCAACACTGCCCTTTAAAAACCCTTTAATTTACTAATTCAGTTTTGACTTGAATATAGGTTTCTAGCTTAATTGTTTTTATAATGAAACAAAGACAGGAATTTCTCCAACAACCAATATAGACCAATCCTGAGAATAGCATCACAAAGAAAATTACATTTACTATGGAACACTATCATACCTTTTTGGTCTGGAGTGGAATAAACATTGGTGTTCTCAATAATCATGTGATCAGCACATGTTTGGTGGTGGTCCTGCTCTACCATCATGAACTGGCTCCAGTACTCTGTAGGCAAGCTTAGCAAGCGTTCAACAACCTGAAACACAAATATATGTTTGTAATGTTTCTATTTTATTTATTAAATGTTTATTCATTTAAACAAGGACCAATTAAAATTTAAAAAAATTCTTTCATGAAGATGATCGTTCTGAACCAATGGAACTGACGGCATCAGTAATGGCATTATGCCTTTTCATTGTATTTAAAGGTCCACTATGCAAGCTTCAACCACTTCCTTACCTCTCCCTTTCCAAGCACTTATTAGAATATACAGTGGCTGTCAGGTCCCCGTAATGTACTTCCAAGTACTTAGGTTCACACTCCTTTGCCTTTTTTCATGCTAAATAGTATGAATGATCCTCCACATTTCAAAATTTGGGTTTTGAAGCTTGTTAGCCAGCATCAGCAAACACTGATTCCACTTATTTCTTCTAGCTTAACTTCCTCTACTCTTCTTTGTCATCCTCCCGGCACTTCTGAATTCATTCTTCCGCTTGTAAAAACACGAAACAAAGAAGGGGCTCTCCAAAGGTTTGTCTAAGCTTCTGTGTTATGGTCACGGTGCAACATGGTAGCTCTGTAAAAGACCTGGTGGTCTTTTTGGTGGACCTGTGCCATATTGTACATATAAAAGGACTCATTCTAAGCTTATGAAAAGACAATGATTTGTAATTACAGGTAATATACACTCAAAATCATTTATGAATTCCATACATATACTATAGGTTATATTCTATGTTTCTGCTAATAGATACCCTCAAAATCCTACATATTGGACCTTTAAACATGAACACATTAGAGGACAGTTTATATACTGGCACTACCCTAGGTTGTCGCTTTGTGTCCTGCAGGATGGTCATTGGGTCTGGATCAGGTACACCATGACCTACAATAGTTGGTCCAAACACACGAGCCAGATTGGTCACATCCATCTTAGTATCAAGGCTTTGGGCAACTCTGGAAAAAAAATGTGAATAATCTTTTAGCATTGTAGTGTGTAAAGCTTTTATTTTAATTCTGGATTGTTTGTGTTGCAACAAAAATAACATTAATATGGAGTTCTCCAATGCTTTCAACTGTGAACTTATCCACAAAACAAAGGATAAGACTTGGGCATAAATTATTTTCAGTATGTGTGATCTTTAGGCTATGCAAGTGAGACCATCTACAGCAATTTCTAATGGTATGCATTTGGCAGCAAAAAAAAAAGGCATCATAATGGACCAAGCAAATCCTGCTTTATAGGTCATTAGTAAGTATTTTACAATCAACACAAAGTTTTACTGGAGGCTAATGTAGTGTAAATATTGGGGTGATACATGGCCTAAAGGCTAGAGAAGCGGGTTTGGGACTGAAAGGTTGCTGGTTCAATTCCCTGGACCGGCAGGAAGAATGTGTGGGTGGGAGAGTGAATGAACCCTCCCTTCACTCAGCCTCTGCATCCATGGCTGAAGTGTATAACTGTATCAAGCATAGAGCTGTATGTGTGCACGTCTCACTTGTGTGAGATGGGTTAAATAAGAGGATATTTGAACATATTTGCTTCTATAATCAGAGTGTAGCAGAGTATTCACAATATTCAACACAGTATTGTTTGACATAATGTGTCATGAGTGCCCCTCTCCAGTGTCACCCAGATGATGATCATGATGACGGACTCCCTCATCAATAGCAGCTTGTGACTAGAGACCATAGGGTGGGGCAGACCAACATTAATAATTACACAGCCACAAAATTGAGTGTAGAGGCAGCATACTTGTAATTCTACAGGATGCTACCTACTGTAGTGAGGTTTTAGAGTAACCCTGCAATAGGCGCTTGAGAGTCGACATCATCCAGTATCTAGCAGCACATTACAAGTAGTTTTAGACATACACCAATCAAAAAAAAATCCACCTTCACGGAAAGGTAAAGAAACTTACACACTATGCTCAGCTTCAGATTCCCTTCTAACAAAACAAGCAGCAGATCAGGTTTGCCAAACAAAAAAGGTATGAACATGGTGATGAAGTAGGAAAATATTTAGCATACTTAGAGAAAACGGCAGATTCCCAAACTCTGTTCAAATACAGACAGAACTGGCATAAATCGTTTGATACTGGGGTCATAAATGACATGTTTAAAAGTTTTTATGAGAATTTATACAAGTCAAAGCTAGATCCTGATGCTCCAGAGTTAATGGACTCCTTTTTCTGTCTTAATCTTCTTAGCCTGTCTGAAGAACAGAAATCTATTCTTGATGCTCCCATCTCCCGAATAAAGGTGCATGCTGCTATAAAGACGCTACAGTCTGTGCCTCATACACAGTTGTGCTTGAAAGTTTGTGAACCCTTTAGAATTTTCTACATTTCAGCATAAATATGACCTAAAACATCATCAGATTTTCACACAAGTCCTAAAAAGTAGATAAAGAGAACCCAGTCAAACAAATGAGATGAAAATATTATACTTGGTCATTTATTTATTGAGGAAAAT
>JAQQZX010000015.1:14445020-14468446 GCA_030068355.1 Notoglanidium maculatum | reverse complement strand
GAAACGTTGTCTCGTTTCACTGTACACTGTACCACATGTATACGTTGAAATGACAATAAAAGCCACTTGAACTTGAAGAGGGTTGTAGTATTGAGCCTTGTGGGACACCAGCAGAGCGTCTGCATGGAGCAGATGTGGATCTACTGCATATCACCTGATATGACCAACCTTCCAGGTTGGAAACAAACCATTGCCATACTGTGCCACAAATTACAAGATTCACGAGGAGTCTTGTCTTTGACTGTGTCAAACACTGCTGAAAGGTTGAGGAGGATGAGTACTGATAACAGTTTGGCTGATCTAACAGCACGTAGATTCCCATTGTAGCTTTGAAGCCTGACTGGTTAGGATCTTGGAGGTTGTTCTGTGAGAGATAGAGAGACAGTTGATTGTAGATGATGCATTTGAGGATTTTAGAAAGAAAAGAGAGAAGTGATACTGGTCGGTAGTTGATGTTTATGGAATCCAGAGTGGGTTTCTTCAGGATGGGAATAGCCCTTGCTCTCTTGAATGCAGTTGGTACATGACCAGGTGTTATGGAACCATTGATTGATGGTAGTAATGAAGGGGAGGTTTTGTGAGCTGGTCATACATACAGCATAGAAAATGAAATCACTGCTCTCAAGCCATTTCTTGGGCAGTCACATTTTATGGCATCTATGTCATCCAATTTAGTAGCCGTTACATGAAATTGATTCCTGATATCCATAACAATCAGCTTCAAGCCTGGAGTTACCATACCAGCCTGTGCTGGTCATTATGCACTCCTTCTTGGAGTTGTAGAATTTAGTGCATAGCTGATCTCCTCAGCCTTCTTAGAAGTAAGGACATTGCTGGTTCTTTTTGACCAGAGATGATATTTGTCAAAGCTTCCATAGAACAAGTTTTAAATTTGTGCATAAAACCAAAAAATATTTTAGTAGTTTCTAATAAATAAATGCAATTCTAGAGTACATGTGTGCATTCTGTTGCCCCAGTTACAATTTGAAACTGCAATGACATGAAAATACTGCAGTGTACTGCAGAGTGACGAATGCAGGTAAGACATATTATTTGGCTTGTAGCTGGTTGGGAAATGCCATTACGATCTCCAATTTCCCTTTTACATGCATGTGTGGCTAAAAGTCCTATAATAGAGATCAACTAAAATTGAAATAAAAACCTGGTGGACCTCTCATCACTCGGCATAGTGTTTCTAGTGGTCCCTAAAAACACGTTTCTCTCTCCACAAAGCTTCACACAAAATCTTCAAACAAGGCATTATCCCTTGTTGGATCATTAGGGTAGATGTGACTTACATGCCTTTTAAATGTGTTCTCTTTGCCTTCAGTCTGTCTGTCTGCATCTCTGTTTGCTTTTCCCAAATATGCAGGTATGGCTGTCAGTTAACTTGGATGGAAGCTCCTCATAATCAGTTTGCCAGCTTTTCTGCCACTAGGGACTCTTGCGTACGCAAGGTCAGGAGGGTGCTTTAATACATTCACGTCATCATGCAAACGCAAAACCTGAGAAATCACACAGAATGCATAGAAACATGCATACATGCTTTACACACAAAGCAATGCATGCACACAGTTGATAAATAAAATCCCAGGTGTGAGGTGTTGAATGAACTTTAAGGAATTTAAAGAACTGTTACCTTTTATATTTATTTATCAGGGTGACATGGTTATTCAAAACAAGTTACGGTTGAAATGAGATGTTAATGGGTTACGGGTCTGATGATGGCAGCTTGGTGGTTCTGGGATTCCAACTCCTGATCATCAGATCAGACGTCCAAAGCCCCAACTCTTGAGTCACCACAGCTGCTTTTAGATTTTGAGGACGGTTTTCTTTGTGGTCTGAATTTGCTATTTGGCGTTCTAAAAATTAATTATTAATTTATATATATAAATATATAATTTATTAATTAAATAAATTTGATATTTTTAATAATTTATCTAGGATCCGAAGTATATTTTAATTAAAAAAAAGATGACTCTATTGCTAGTTTGTAGAATGGATTTGTGATGAGAAACACGTAATGCCTATAAAGTTTAATTTACATTTGTGTCATTTGGCAGACGCCCTTATCCAGAGCGACTTACATATATCTGATATATATATATGTGTGTGTGTGTGTGTATAAGCCATCAGTGATAGCTTGGCAGTGCTGGGATTTGAACTCACAACCTTCCAATTACTGGTCCAACAGCTTAACCCATGAGCTACCACTGTTTAATAATAGGAAAAGTAAATGCATGTATGAATATAATGTGAAATGTGAAAATAACTATTAGGTAATTGCATAATGAGTGAAATGAAGCTTAAAGACAGATGCATCAGGAGTGTAGGTAACAGTTTGGATAGCAGTATGTAAAGTGGCCAAAACATTTTTTGAAAGGTTTTTCGGATTTATACTAAGGCGTAATGAAGTGGGACAGTGTTCCTGACAATCATTCAGTGCTGCTGATTGGTTGTTGTTTAAAGCAAAGCCCTGTGGTGGATTTCTCATTCAGCCGTTAGTATGTCTTATCTACATTTGCAAGCCCTGATTTGTTCAATTCTGACAAATTCAGAATAAAAGCTAAACAAGCTGGCCCCTGTCTCACTGAAACACTCTGAGACTAAATTCATTTTGCTGCTGTGCATTCGCACAAGGTGATTCGTACCTTTTGGTGTGAAAAGAATACCAGTTATCTACAGAAACATTTGCAGATAGAGACAGCTTCCATATATCCTTTATAAAATTTATTTGAATTCTGAGTGTAACCAGTTCAGCTAGATGAAGGGATTTTTGTGTAGTGTTCCTTGCTTACTTGTGTCCTTTTTTTGCCTGGGTTCTTCCTGACATGGGGAACAGCCAACTGAAGCATGTTATAATAGTATAGTGTATTGACTGAGTGTTTGAAAGATAATAATAATAAAGAAAAGAGGGAAGTCTTAATAGAAATTTGTAAATAAAACTAATCTGTTGTCGACGGACTTGTTGTCGCTGTGACTTTCTAGCAAACTGTCTACAACTCGATAGACGTCATTACATGTTCATGGACGTATGAACATGTAATGTCTATTGAACTGTAGACAGTTCAGTTAATGATGACAGTTAATGGTGTGTAGACTATTTGCAGCGGGGTAATAAAGCATAGTGATACACACTGTCTAGCACAGCCATATTGTTAATAAAATAATTGAACTGAGGCCAAAAGTGTAGGGTAATGCAGTATTTCCGCTTTCTATTAAATAGTGATTTTTGTCTAAATGAAGTAACTGTTATGTGCTTCATTACGCATTTCAACTAATTAATGATTAAATATACTGCCACCTATTTTTGTTATTAATTTTATTAATTAGTTGTTGCAGCCCTAGATTTTACAATACATTTTACAGTAAACATGGTCTATTTGTTGTTCTCTGTACTTTAAAGGTCCATTATATAGGATTTTGAGGTTATGTATTAACAGAAATGGGGCATGTATTCCATAATATACTTGTGGAATTCATTAGTATTTTTTCATTAGTGTATAATTACCTATAACTGCAAATCGTCTATTGTCTAACCTCTATGGAGCAGTCATGTTGCACTGCTACAGTAGCCCAGAATGGCCAAACTTGGAGAGTGGCTTCTGTGTTTTGTGGTTATTCAAGTGGTAGCTTTAATCCAGGTGGAATCACTGGAAGGATGACAAAGAAGAAGAAAGAAAGAAGGGGGGAATCAGTGTTTGCTGGTGAAAACAAGTTTGAGATTGTGCATGTAAGTACTTGAAAGTATGTTATGGACACAGCATGTTATGGATGACCACCGTACATTCTAATTTGCACTTGGAAATGGAGGGGCATTCAGTTGGTTTAATTATTCATAGTGGACCTTTAAGTTAAAACCACGTTATTATGGCATATATTTTCTTTTTGAAAACAGATGAGTTATTGCTGACAATATCATTTTGCAGAAATAACAATAGACAGATCATTGTGCTACTGTTGATTAGCAACCCTCTAGCAGTCCTAACCCTGCCTTATTGTCTCCACAGGCAAACTGGTTGTCAAAAGAGTGGGCTAAAAGGGCAGCCCTCCCCTCCCATGTGGTCACAATGTTGGATAACTTTCCAACCAACCTGCACCCTATGTCCCAGTTCAGTGCTGCTATCACTGCTCTAAATAGCGAAAGCAGCTTTGCCCGAGCCTACTCCGAGGGAGTCCACAAGACCAAATTTTGGGAGGTACTACTAATAATAATAATAACAATAACACATTCATATTATAGTGTGACAAAGCTAAAATTGGGTAGAAATTAAAAATCAAATCAAGGGTGTTAAGAGCAAGCACTGGGAGGCAAGTGTTTAAGTTTATTTCGGGGATGTATAGTAATGTGCAAGCCAATTGTTTCAGCTATGCTAATCTGAAGATCTCATTATGCAAATATATGTCCTAATTTAAGTCTTCACTCAGTGTGTCATTAAACTTTTTATGCTTTAGTTTGTGTATGAGGACTCTATGGACTTGATTGCCAAGCTTCCCTGTGTGGCAGCTAAGATCTACCGCAACCTGTACCGTGAGGGCAGCAGCATTGGAGCCATTGATCCCAACCTGGATTGGTCTCACAATTTCACCAACATGTTGGGCTACAGTGATCCCCAGTTTACTGAGCTCATGAGACTCTATCTCACCATCCACAGGTTTCAAACATTTTTGCTTGTATCGTTTGGCCAATGCGTCGTAATTAGGTGTGAGCTATATCTGCGTGTAAGGAATAGCATGCAGGTGTCTTACCAATTCCAGTTGAAGTGCAGTGCAAACTGACACATCATTCTTTTGCTTTCTACCTAGTCATCTTGCAGTTAAACACTGACAGAAAATGAAAACATTAGCCAGACTCAAATATCTTTTACTAGTGGTGTAATGATAAATAAGGTTAAAATTAGCTATTTTTGGTACAGAATTGGAATATAATAAAATAAAAAAATGGCTAGGCATTCACTGATGTGGCTCACAGGGCTTGTCCGAAGTACTGGGCTTTTCTTATTCTAAGGTTATTTAGTTGTGCTGTCAGGCCCATACCTCTCTGTAGTGCTGGTCATGTTTTTGAATTCTGTGTTCTCCTCTCTTTAACACGAATTGAATCAGCAAGGAAAGGCTGTTTATTCATGTCCATTCGTGTATGTGTGTGATTCGTAGCGTTTTTGTCTAGTTGTAGAAAATGACACAGAAGTGTCATCTCAGATGTGTTTGCAGTACTATCACTTGTGTATTGTACTTGTATTCGACAGATTGGCACAGATTTTTGTCTACTGTCACTGGCCAAAATGTAGGTGGTAGGTCAACTTGATGGGTTAAAAAATGAACATATTCTCGTACTTTCGAAGGAGGAAACAGAAAAGCATTCACCCCTTTCTTCGAGAGTTATGCGACTTCACATTCCTCGTTCCCTGGAGGAAGCACTTCATAGCCTTTGTCCTCCCTGTTTGGTAGGTTGGGAATTGGCCATGGCTAAATTAGGGAGGAAAAAAATTAACATGCTGTCGAATGAATGATTAGACTCTTATTTAAAAACTCTTAATATACTGGATGGAGTCTTGTCAATTAATTCAGAGAATATTCCGTACCCTTCCCTTTTTTTTTTTTTTTTTTTTTTTTTTTTTTTTTAACAATTTTTGTATTTGTATGTTTAGTTTAAAATGTAATAAATTTACTTTTTTGTCCATCAATCTATGTCCAGTAACCCATAATGAAAAAATATTTTCCCGTAAAGGGAAAATAATTTTTAGACATTTTTGGAAATCAAAAGCTGAAATCTTTCATTTATGTTAGTATTCAGACCCTTTATCCAGTACTTTGTAGAAGCTCCTTTGGAAATTTTCCACTCATGGGTTGAAAGGAGAATGAGGAAATGGGAGGGTAGGCTTGGGTCAGTTAAAAGGCTCTCAATTTTCCTTCCTTCTTTTTGTGCATGCTTTTCAGTACTTCCCACCAGATTGTGCTGTATTTGTTCTAAGTTCCTCCGAACTTGTGGCTGATGTACAGCACTGCCCAACTCTAGGATCTTGGGACATCCCTCAGATGGTGAAGGTGCTGCCGGTCATTGCTTTAAATAATAATGTCATCTAAATAGACTGCAGCAAAGACAGTGTGTGGGCACAGAATTCTGTATACGAGTTGATGAAATGTGGCTGGGGCTCCAAAAAGCCTGAAAGGGAGGTTGTCAATTTGTAGCCCATTTGTGGTTGGAGTAGAAAAGAGCATTTTCTCATAGGATATTGGTGTAAATGGGATTTGCCAACTTCCCTTAGTCAAATGCAATGTTGACTAAGTCAGCCTCACCTGACTGAACAAGCAGTTTGTCACCACCTCTGGAAGCATCTCAATGTGGTGATTGAGAGAGGCAAAAACACAATTTGTGACCTTAAAGGCCTCTTGCCACTTTATGTAAGTAATTTAGAGCTTAATGTGGGTAATGACATGAGCACTTGAACTCCTAGTGAAACCTACCGTAGCCAAGCATCCCTGTTGTACGATTGGGTTTGATGTTTTTGTACCTGTAGCAAATTCTCCTGCATTAACTGCCATAATGTGGTTGAGATTTGACCTCCGGTCAAGAACATACTGAATTTCAAGGTGGCGCCAAGCTAGCCAACAGCAGCTCCTGTATCTATAGATAGGTTTTTGCTTAAACACATTATGTATTTCTACAGTGGATCTTGAAAGTTTGTGAACCCTTTAGAATTTTCTGTATTTCTGCACAAATATGACCTAAAACATCATCAGATTCACACAAGTCGCACAGCCCAATTAAATAAACGAGACAAAAATATTACACTTAATTTACTTATTGAGCAAAATCATGCATTATTGTAATGCCTTACTGTCTGGATGTTCCAGTAGGAGCATAAACAAGCTCCAGTCCAGAATACAGCAGCAAGGGTCCTTACTAGAACAAGAAAATATGAGCACATCACCCCTATCTTATCTACACTGCATTGGCTTTCAATCAAATTTTGCACAGATTATAAAATACTACTGTTGACCTATAAAGCACTGAATGGTCTCACACCTCAGTATCTGAGTGAGATTCTGGTCCTTTATGACCCCCACGCCTACTCAAGTCAAAAGGTGCAGGCTATTTGTTAGTACTTCGGATAGGAATATTGCTGAACACTGTACTTTTTGAATTGGTGCTTTATTCTGTGAATTTCCCTTTGGGATTTATAAAATGATCCATCCATCCATGCATCACTTTGGTGCCATGGTCAGTCAGGATGTCTTTCAGAATTCTGTCACTGGAGGTTATTTGAAGACTGCCTCTGCAACACTGCATGCTGAGCTGTTGTGAATAGGCATGGCTTTTGGGTTTATTACAATACACTAAACCTAACACAAAGTAATGCCCTCCTGCGCTCCATTTTAATAGCCCAACAATGTCCTGTAATAAATGAGGGGTTTGGGAGACTGAAAAGATGTAAACAGATGGGCTGCTTTGCCCCCATATTTTTCGAACTTTTACTGCTGAACCTTGCTTTTCAGCATCTTTATTGCTCTGCAGTCTCACAGTTCTGTGCTGGATCATTAACTCCTCTCTCTCTGGTTACCAGTTTCCCCTACAAGTACACAATATTAAACTGTAATTAGACACATTACTTGCTGGTCGACTTGCCTCCTCCATGTCCACAGCTGACGCTCAACCACACCCCCACCGCCACATACCGACAGCGTCCAGGTCAGGCCAGGGAGCTATCTGGCCTGCTGCTGAATCCTTGCGTCTTGGGAGAGCTAATCTGCTACCACTATCTGCACCCATGGCCTGTGGACCACCAGGAACTTAAGTGGCTGAGGTGCCAGATACCAACAAGTGATCCACACATTAGCATCCCTCATGTGGTTGAGTCTGCTATACAGCATGGGGCGCTCCTTCCCCTCCACCAGTCAGACCACCACTCTCTGCTCCTCACCCCAGCATACACACCCCTCAGAAGAAGTACTGCTCCTGTGATAAAGACCATCACTACATGGCCTGAAGATGCACTTCAACTCCAGGACTGTTTAACTGACACTGAATGAAGTGTTTTTGAACAAGGACCTGGCTGTACACACAAGCTGTACTGTCCTACATCAAGTTTTGTATGAGGAATGTCACAGTGGATAAACGTATTCGGGTGTTTCCCATCCAGAAGCCCTGGATGACCAGCCATGTCAAGACACTCCTCAAAGACCGCAATACCACTTTCAGGTCAGGGAACAGAGAACTGTACAGTGCTGCTAAAGCCAATTTGAAGAAGGGAAAGCCAAGTGTGACTACAAGAGTAGATTATCATCTATCTGAAAACAACACTCGGCAGGTGTGGCTGGGTATACAGCAGATCACAAACTTCAGAGGGCAGACCAAAGCAGCTGTGGACTCAAGCACTGCGCTAGGAGAAGAGCTGAACACCTTCACACGGTTTGAGATCCCAGCACCACAGGCAGCTGCACCATCATACCAGCCTCTGCCAGTTTCCGATTGTCATTCATTGACTATGTGAACAGGAAGTGAAATGAGTGCTATGTAGGGTGAATGCCAGAAAAGCAGCCGGACCGGACGGCATTCCGGGGAAGGTACTACGAGCCTGTTCTGACCAACTCGCACAGGTCTTCACCACGATCTTCAACCTCTTCCTGACACAAGCTACCATCCCAGCCTGTCTGAAATCTGCCACCATCATCCCAGTACACAAAAGAGCAGCTACAAACATTCTAAACGACTACCGACCAGTCGCACTCACACCTATTCTCACCAAATGCCTGGAGTGGCTGGTCGTAAATCACATCAAAGCCTGCCTCCCTCCCTCTTTTGGCCCATACCAGTTTGCATACAAACCAAACAGGTCAACCGAGAACGACATGGCCATAGCTCTTCACACTGCACTGAGCCATCTGGAGCATCGAGAGAGCTACATCAGAATGCTCTTCATCGACTTCAGCTCGGCCTTCAACACCATCATACCCGACATCCTGTTCAGGAAACGGCATGATCTAGGAGTCCCCCCCACTCACCTGCTCTTGGATCAAGGATTTCCTCACAAACTGGCCCCAGACAGTACGGCTGGGACCCCATCTCTCCTCCACCCGGACTCTGAGCATAGGCTCTCCACAAGGGTGCATGCTTAGCCCCCTTCTATACACCCTATACACCTCTGACTATAGACCTGCCCACATTGCTAACACCCTAGTGAAGTTTGCTGATGACACTACGGTGGTGGGGCTGGTTTCAGATGAAGATGAGTCTTCTTACAAGTATGAGATCCAGGAACTGTCGGTGTTGGTGGTGTTGAGTGGTGCTCGGAAAACAACCTAGCTCTGAACACCACAAAGACAAAGGAAATCATCCTGGATTTCAGAAAACACAGGGCAGATCCACCCCCCCTCTATATCAAGGGAGACCGTGTGGAAAGGGTCCACACCTTCACCTTTCTGGGCACCACAATCTCTGCTGACCTCTCGTGGACTGCAAACACCATGGCTGTCATCAAGAAGGCACCGCAGCGTCTGCACTTCCTGAGGGTACTCAGGAAAAACGACATCAGTGAGAAGCTGCTGGTAACCTTCTACCGCTCCACCATTGAGAGTGTACTAACCTATTGTATCTCAGTATGGTTCACCCACTCTACCGAGGCAGACCGGAAGAGACTGCAAAGAGTCATAAAGACCGCACAGAGGATCATTGGCTGCCCCCTCCCCACACTGAAGGACATCTACACGTCTCGCTGCCTCAACAAAGCAGTGGGAATCATCAAAGACAACACCCATCCCGCTTCCCACCTGTTCGACTTGCTGCCCTCTGGCAGGCGTTACAGGTCCATCAGAAGCAGGACCAGCAGGCTTATAGACAGTTTCTTCCCACAAGCCATCACTGCACTGAACATACACACACACACAACTCACACCATCACCACAAATAATGCATGTATACATGCACACTCACATCACTACACAAGGACAATATACAAAACTACTACATGAAGGACATCTATATGCTTAGAATGCTATAGAAGTGTTTTGTGCAATAATTACTTTGTGCAATAATCACATTTTAAATTTTCTCGTTCAATAATTACTTTATTTCCTATCTTACTTTATTTTATTATCTTATTTTATTCTATTTTCTACTGTTGTCTGTACTTGTCTGCACCTTAGAAACAGCCACTGCAATTTCATTGTACATGTAGCATTCTCTTCTCCGGTATAATGACAATAAAGGCTTCTGATTCGGTTCTGATCACCTGTAACAAAACAGCGGGAAAAGTCACGAGAATGCAACAGTGGGCCCCCACACATCTGCTTTTACCTGCTTGAAAGTCCATTTGCACAGCTGCATCCACTGGCTGGTGACAACCAAAAAATTTGGTATAAATCTTCTGTAATAGTCAGCCAGTCCCAGGCACTGCCTCACCACGTTTTTGGTCTTGGGTCTCGGCCAGGTTGCAGTTGCTTCGGTCTCATGAATTTGGTGACACACCTGCCCATTGCCCAAGTGGAAGCCCAGATATAGTCCTTCCACCTGCCCACATGCATACATCTTTGGGTTTGGTGTGAGTCCTGCATGTCTTAAGGATCTCAGAACAGCTCTGAGATGTTGTAAATGCATTGTGTTTCAGAGGATTCTGTCCATGAGTTGTTAAATTCTCTGGGGCTCCAAACAGCCCAGATGGAAGGGTGACGAACTGGTGTAACCTAAACTGAGTGGGGAAAACCCCTTTTTGCTCAGGATTGAAGTTAAAGAATCTGCCAATACCCCTTGGATGAATCTAGTGTTGAATAAAAGTGAGCCGCATCTGACTGATCCAGCAGTTCATCAGTGTGGAGCATCAAATATGCATCAGTTTTAGACACCTTGTTGACTTTTCTAAAGTCCACACAGACACTGACCAACATGTTGGTCTTTGGGCATTAAGATCATCCGGTTGCTCCAATTGCTGTGGGACTCTTAGATTATCCCCATGTCAAACATAGCCTTAAATTCTTCCCAGAGTATACTTTTCTTGTGTTCAGGTAACCGGTACAGACAGCTGCATACAAGCACATCTGGAGGAGTCTCGGATGTGGTGGTTTAAGAGGTTTGTGCAACTGGGTAAAGGTGAAAACTGTATGTAACCTGTTCTTTCTGGAATCATGAGAGGTGGTCTCCGTAGGGGACCAGGGTGAATTGGGCTGTACTTTTTGGACTTTCCTTCAGTCCCAGCTCCTCCCTCTTGGGAACCACCATCACCAGAGGCATGGGAGACTTTCTGCATATGGTAAACACTGGTACAAATTGATTTAATCCTCAATAATTTACACAGTCCATGAAGTGTGCGTGACTAAACAATTTTGGACCAAACAGTTCTAGGGACTTTTTGATGGGGACTACCCCCTAGGGAGCTCCCCTGAGAAGTACACACCTTTTAGACATTTTTTTTTTGTTTGCATTCCACTGCTAGTATGAACACTGAAGAGCTGCAAGTGGCATCAAATAACTATTTAATAAATTTTCAACTTTATTATTAAGTCTGTTTAATGTATTGTTCAATTGTCTTAATTTTGGATTCAGACAGGAATTATGTGCATCACTATGTACTTACACTAATCACAAGATGAAACTGGCTATACTTATGTTCCTAGTGCACAGTTTACATGTCGTGCTAAAGCACTGTGCTTTGTGCAGCTGACTGCTTTTATCACCACTTTTTTCCAATGTGTGTTGCAGCTAATTATGAGCATTTCATTTGTATGATTATAGATTAAGGACTGTTTTTGGTTTTTAAATAACACGTTTGAGTGGGAATGTGTGTCAGTAGAAGCTGCTGTCAATGGACAAAAAGGAGTCTACCACAAGTCGCATACCACCAAGAATTTATTTTGAATCCGTGATTTCAGGATTGTCATGCTCATTCACATTTTACACTGTAGACAGACATGCCTCTCAAATGGCGAGGCAATGGCGAATATAGTGTTGGTAGATATTTGCATTGTATTCAATTAGACATTTAGCCTTCAAACCAACTAATAACATTTTTATTATATAGAGGACCTGAGTGTGGCTGCCTCCTAAATATTCTTCCCTTGTTTTTAAATTTGAAAGAATGAAGAGGAATATTCTTGTCAAATAAAGCCACTGTGCTCTGTAGCGTTTATAAAAGATCCTTCTGTCATAATGGAAACTTCATGTGTATTTTTCTCTCCTGATTCAGTGACCATGAAGGTGGTAATGTCAGTGCCCACACCTGTCACCTGGTCGGCAGTGCCCTCTCTGACCCTTATCTTGCCTTCAGTGCAGCCATGAATGGCCTGGCTGGACCCCTGCATGGACTTGCAAACCAGGTACAAACCTGAATAAAATCCTGTTACTCCAGAAGTGTTCAGAATGATTCTTTGATTATCCATTGTTTTCTTTTGTTGTTGTTGTTGTTGTTGTTGTATCCTCCTTTCTCTCCCTTCAGATTTTCTCCCTAATTCATTCTCTGCTAATTTACCCCCCTCTAGTCAGGTCTATTCTATCATACAGCAGCTATCAATTTGGGAGTATGACTTGCTTCCTCAAAAGACACAAAAAGCCAGTCAACAGCATCTTTCCAAACTGCCCATCATACTGCTTCATATAGCAGCTTCCACTTATATTAACTCTCAGGCACATAGGGGGACAGAGAATGCCGCTATGAGTGCATGGCCAATTTTGCCCTCCTGGACTCCCGGGATTCAAACTTGTGATCCCCATGCAATAGGCTGATGATGAGGCACACCCATAATTATCCAATGTTTTATTATCTGATTATACATTATTAATGTCTCAGGTCCCACATTAACCATGTCTAAATGTATATTTTTTAGTTAATTCTATGCATAGCTTAGCTGTTTTCACAAGAAGGAGAATTTTATGGCAGATAATGCAAAATACACCTTTTACAGGGATAAACCAATTTTGTAAATTTATTCATTTCTTGGTGTGTGACGGGCATACCTCATTGACCGTAAAAATGTCAACAGGATTGTGTTTGGCTTTTACTTTGGCTTTTTAAAAAGCCAAATTATTTGTCTATTTATTTATTTATTTGTTTGTTTGTTTTTTGTTTGTCTTATTTTATTATAGGAGTTTTAGCCTGAGTATGTGAAAGTGAAATCACAAAAAAGTACTTTGTATTTACATTTTTATTTTGGGAGGCATTGTTCATGAAAATGCAACTGTAAATACGTTTTACAATTGAATATGAATTGCATCTTATATGCACACACACAGGAAATGCAATTGTAAATAAATGTTTGAAGCAGCATTTGAACTATCATTTGAATTTGAATAAAATCCAGAAAATTCTGATGGCTAAATGAATCAGAAAACCCACATACGTCTGATGCTCTTTGTCTTTTTCCTGCAGGAGGTGCTTGTGTGGCTGACAGCCCTCCAGAGGGAGCTTGGTGGTGAAGTGTCCGATGAAAAGATGAGAGATTACATCTGGAATACACTAAAATCTGGCAGGGTGAGAAGCTCAAGAACACGTCACTAGTTTACAACTTGGCATTGTAAAAATTTTGATTTACTTTTTTTTTTTTTTTTTTTTTTTAAGCATGTTTACATGTTTTTTATCCATAACACTGGGTGTTTTTCCTTGTATGCCACCTCTATGTGCAGCCCTATTTTTGGAGTTTTGATAATGACCTGTTTACTTAAAAAGCATGGCTTTCAGCAGGCATTTGACAGGGTTAATACTGATGTGTTATCATGAAACAAGCATTTACTTGTGGGATTCCACTAGTAAATGAAGGGGCACAGTGAAACTTCTTTTTTCCCCCCTCCTGATTTTTTGGCTTTTGAGCATTTAGCCACACCAACTCAGTTTACAAATTCTATCAGACATTTACTTTTTTTGGCCTAATATGCAAAACCTACTTTTGTGAACAAATCTTAAAAAAAAATTAAATGAATAAATTTTGCCGTCTTCAGAAAATGGTCTTGAATTACTTCAGAGAATCTGAGCCTCAGTTAATATCAAAAACATCTTGAGATTTTAAACAATATGGTTGGCACATGCCAATCAATTCTTGATTTACTCAAATAGCTGTAACTCAAGACATAAGGCTTCCTTCACACTGCCATGCTGAAGTTTTTTTTTTCTTTTTTGGCCTTACTGTGACCCAGAAATGTGATCTTTTCAGGGCTGTGTGGACACACATCTGATCTTTTCAAATCAGATTTGAGTCACTTTCATATGTGGTCCTAAATCTGATGCGTATTTGTTTTGCGGCCATGTGACATGAATGAGAACACTCAGATCGGAATTCATGCAGCTTTTTGCCTGTAAGAATGCTCCGAGTGCTGATCATTTGAGCGCTGAATTTGTGCTCCTTAGCGGTTGCATGTTAGGTTTAAAGTTGTGGGTTTAGGGTTAATTTTGAGCTTTAACTGTTAGGGTTGAGGTTAGGGTCTGGTTAAGAGCTGTGGCTAAAGTTGAGTTTATTCTCCACAATTGGCAGCATTAATTTGATAGCATATTTGTCAAGCTAGCACAAATACTCAGAACATGGGCAGCGCAGCAAAACAATACTGGAGGAAAGCTACAGTTGGTGAACTGTTTACCATCCTCCGGAACACAATGCGTTGCATACATTAGCTACTGCCATTTAGTCGGGTTTAATACCATGAGTCGTCTCCCAAATATGTTTTTGTTGTTGGTGATGCAGGACTCCGTGCAAAATAATATCACTGTACATGTGCATGACATTTCGGAGGACAGGCTTCATTTCACTGAAGCCAGATGCTGGTCACTTGTAATTATGAATGTGAACTGTCATGATGGGCAAATCCAATCTGAGCAAAAAATCTGAATTGAGCAATGAGACTTGTGGTGTGAATGTAGCCTAAATAGATTTGCACAAACCATGAAAGGCTTCTTAACATCAAAATTAACCAGAGTCTGTCTGCTATGCTTGGGTTGTCAGTGGGGATGGGCTTAAGTTCAAATATGCATTTCTGAGGAACTGTAAATCTGATTTAGCTAAAAGTTGCTATACTGCATCTGTGTGCTCATGTGTTGCAATGGTTGTATAATGATGACTGGGTTATTTCAAAAACATGGCTGTCCTCAACTTTCACCAGGAATTTCACATTATTAGCACTGAGCTACCATAATCAATGTTCTCTCTCTCTCTCTCTCTCTCTCTCTCTCTCTCTCTCTCTCTCTGTCGGTCTTTCTTTCTCTCTTTTTTTAAGCATAAATTGGCAATAACTGGCCACTAAGAGTGTTGTTTGCAAAAGATGTCTCAACCGCTTGTTGCTATATTCACAATTGTAGTTTAATGAAGTCCAGGTGCTCTCTCTCAAGCAGGTCTTTTGTGCAAGCCTTAAAAGCAGTTTTTTATTGAAGTGGTTGACTCAAATAGGTAATTTATTCTTCTGGGTGTACCATTAAAAAAAAAAACACAAAATTTACAAACTGATATTTGTATTCGTTTTTAATCTCACATACCATTCTTCTACTGTGTTTGGTGGAAGCATTACAGGCAAATTTTCAGACTTTAGGTTATTTATTATGGTCCTTACCTTACTTATGCAGGTCAACACAGGTACACATTTTTTGAGAAATTTTTACAGTTAAGCATATATTACCTTATAATAACATTTTAATTACAGGTCATAAAAGATGCAGTGTTGCATATGTTTGACCAGTTGATATCAGATTGTCCTCAATTGACTGAAAGTGATGTCTAATATGCTATATGCAAATAGACTGTGTTATAAAGGAGTGTAAATTAGAGGTGGTGCAATGAATGTTTCCATAGGTGATTATTTTTAGAGATTATTAGAATTTAATAATGAAATGATATCAATTATGCCCATTATTGTGCCCAACCTCTCTTGTATATATCCTAGGTGGTGCCTGGCTATGGGCATGCTGTCCTGAGAAAAACAGACCCACGCTACTCATGCCAGCGAGAGTTTGCACTGAAACACCTTCCTAATGATCCCATGTTCAAGTTGGTGGCTCAACTCTACAAGATTGTCCCCAATGTGTTGCTGGAACAGGGCAAGGCAAAAAACCCTTGGCCCAATGTTGATGCCCACAGTGGAGTACTACTGCAGGTGAGGCCCACACATGATATTAATCTCATCTTCCAGAGTTTGAAGTGGGGTATTTACATTGAAATTTGATAGGGTTTTTATCTTCAGTAATTTAAAAAGTGTTAGGTAAAATAGAAGTTAAAAAAATAAGATAATGCAGTTGATGTAACTATTTTATATAGGTTGATATAATTCAATTAAATTTTATTTGTATAACACCTATAATAGTGGACATTGTCACAAAGTGTTACAAACATATTAATTCCAGTTACAAATTCCAAACATATGAATTTATAAATGCATCCCTAAAGAGCAAGCCTATGGCAAAGCTGGCAAGGAAAAACTCCTTGAAACAACATGAAGAAACCTTGAGAGGAACCAGACTCAAAAGGGAACCCATCCTCATCTGGGAGACACTAAATATTTCAATTACAAATACCTCCATTCTATAACTATGTTCTGTAGTCAAAAGTGCAATTGTGTAGCCAAGAAATTCATTATATTTTTAACATGAAATCTATTTTGTTGAAGTTATCAACTGTTCACTGATGGAGACTAGAGCGCAAAACTGTTCGTAGCAGTTATCATGGCAATTTTAGGCCTATGCCATCATAGTAAGCCTATTTGAATCAACAGCAGTCCAAAGCCATATTTTTTACGGTTTTAAAGTAGACTTGAAACAGCCTAATTTTGATGAGTTTTATTCCCGAATTAAGTGTGTTGGAACTTGTTTTGAGAACATTTTAGATCTAAAATGATTACACTTTAAATTATAATAGATGTATTTTTAGTACTAACTTATGCTTTCACTCTTGCTCACCCGCCATATTGCCATTGCTTCACTGACTACATCATGAGGTTGGAAAGTTGGCCCAGGAAGACAGTAGTTGTCGTACATAGAAAATATTTTTTAATTCAGTGGAGATGCTGATGGATATTATTAGTCCCTTTCTGCAATGATAAAGCTGGGTTGTTGAACTTGCTTCATGCTTCAGTTCTTGCTATGGATTAACATATTTTATAGAATCATTATCTTACAAACTAGATGGCTGTGCTTTGACAAGACATATCATGGCGTATCCTTGAGGTCCGAGATAAGGGGGAAAAAAGTCCGCTATGTATAAATCTGTACTCTTGGTTTATAATTCATAAACCGTGTACATGGATTTGTAAATGACTTCCTACTTTAGAACAAGGAATGGAGCATTTTGAGCTGCATCTGCCAAGTGAATACAATTTAGAGACCGGTTCTTGTTTTCTGAAGAAGTCGTTTGCAAATCTTTGTGCATGGATGAAACCACAAGCATGAGTTATAAACAGAGTACCCTACTGGTCGAAACTGTCTTTGCTCTGCCTGATGAGCGTGCCTTTGGGCCCTTTCTTTACGCACGGCTACTTTGCTAGTAGACTGGGTCAAACAGTCAGAACCCCTTACTGAGTGAGATTACTGTCTTTTAATATGAGAGTAACCAAGATACCAAGGTTAAACCGAGCAAACACTGCAAACACACAGACACTACAAGAGCTCAGAATCAACACAGCAAAATCACCAGTGTTAAATAACACCAGAAAAGCGTCTATACGTGTCCACTATTTTTAGTGCTAAATTAACACTTTTGAAAAGTGTTACATTTTCAACACTCACTCAGTTATTTTAACACTGTAGGGAGTTAAAAAATTAACACTGGCTAACACTGTATAGAGTTGAGGGAACACTACACTAGTGTACATCAGTGTTAGAAAAGCAACACTTCCATACTACACTAGACTAATATACGTAGTAACATTACCGTTTAACACTATTTACACTGACTGTAAAATGTTGTTGACTTTAAATGCCATTGCCCCCTCCCTATCCACAGTCCCAACCACAGTTGCCTACCCACAATACCTATTAATCACAAAAAATACAAAACAACAACTTGCACAAAATGCACTGTGGTGTGAGACCATTCAGTACTTTATAGGGCAATATCAGCATTTTATAATCAATGCGACTTTTGATTGGGAACCAATGCAGTGTGGATAAAATTGGGGGAAATTGGTCATAATTCACTTCTGCAGTCTGAACTAACTGGAACTTATTTATGCACCTGCTGGAACATCAGACAGTAAGGCATTGCAATAATCTAACCTAGAAGTACCAAAGCATGAATAAGTTTTTCTGCATCATGTAGTGTCATTTTATTTATCTTAGCAATATCTCTGAGGTGAAAGAAGGCTATCCTAGTAATATCTACATGAGCTTTAAATGAATGACTGACATCAATTATCACACCAAGGTCTTTTACGTCTGCATGTGGTGAAACAGAACGACCATGTGGTCCTAAAACAACAACTTCTGTCTTGTCAGAGTTAAGTAGAAGGAAGTTAATAAGCATTCAGTATCTGTCATTTACACATTCCTCAATTTTATTAAGCTGGTGTCTTATCTTGCTTTGCAGAAACACAACTGTGGAAGCTAATACCATGTTTACAAATAATGTTACCCAGAGGTATCATATATAAGTTGGGAAAAGCAGTGGGTCTAAAACACAACCTTGCAGAATACCAAACTCACCAAGAAGTCACCATTTACATCTACAAAAGGATAATGATCAGTCAAATAAGACCTGAGCCAGGAGAGGGCTGTTCCCTTAATTCCAACATTTTCTAGTCAATCAGGTAGAATAGTTTGATCAGTGGTGTCAGAAGCTGCACTAAGGTCAAGCAACACAAGCCAGGACACCGCACTAATCAGAGGCTAGTAATAGATCACTTAGCACAGAGACAGCACTTGTTCAAGTGTTATGATAATGACGACGTGAAAAAAGTTTACTTGAGATTTTTTGCAAATTTATTAAAAATAAAAAAACTGAGTTTTTTTTCACATGGTCATTATGGGGTGTTGTGTGTAGAATTCTGAGGAAAAAAATTAATTTAATCCATTTTGGAATAAGGCTGTAACATAACAAAATGTGGAAAAAGTGATGCGCTGTGAATACTTTCCGGATGCACTGTATGTGCTATGCCTCAGTAAAATCTTGTGTTCACCTTTCAACAACAAAATAATATATTTGCCAGTGCATTAATTTTGATTGATAATATCGGGAAAAGAGTAGACATTTTTCTACATGCTTATAACCCCAATTGGAAGCAGAGCACACAAATGCTGCACGCCTGTGCACGTCAGCATGCATGTATAGCAAGTAAACTATTATGATGCATGCCTGCAACTTTCCAAGTGTCAGTCTGTGAGACTGATTGCAGTTTTAGAATTGAGGTATGGTAACAAGACACAACAAAAGTTTTTTAATGAAAAGGGGTCTAGCGACGCCCATGATGATGGCGCAAATACAAGGTTAAAACAAGCAAAATTGGAGACAAGAGCACAGAAAATGCACTGCACCTTTGAGACTGATGATTTTATACCAACTAAAACATTATTGAATGATTTCTGTAGATGGAAATAAGGAAATTCTTCAGATGAAGCAGAGACAGGGAAGCAGTAGATAGGGATGAAGGAGGTAAGATCTGGCTGTAG
Organism: Notoglanidium maculatum; assembly: GCA_030068355.1. NCBI lineage: Eukaryota > Metazoa > Chordata > Actinopteri > Siluriformes > Auchenoglanididae > Notoglanidium > Notoglanidium maculatum. Next base: position 14,448,887 of record JAQQZX010000015.1, on the reverse strand, counting down.
TTGGTGATAAACAAGTTAGCTAGCTAACATAACATTACTTGCAGGTCTGTTAAACGTAAATGCCTTATTATAAGCTAAATAAGGGAAGCTGGTGTACAGCACATACTATAGCTTATTTCATATGCAGAAGGCTTTGTCTTGCAATGCCCCTGGTTTGCACAAATTTACATTATGCAACCATTTTATGGTTACTGTAATGTTAATGTTACCATACTTATTATTATTACATACTTGTTACTTATTTTATGGTAATTCTTCATATATTGTCATTTTGTATAATGAAAGCCTCCATACATGATAAAATTCTTTATATTTCTGTAATCTTATTTTTATATATATATATATATATATATATATATGCATGTTAATTTAAAAAAATGACCGTTAAGTATGATATTGTGACAAATTTTTTTCTGTGCGATGTGAGGAACAGCCTTATTTACTGGCAATGAGGCCTCTGTGGTGGAGGATTCTGTGGTTATTGTGGTGATTCTGATGGGGGTTGCAGATAAAGGTCACTGTAACTGTCCTCTAGAGTCAGATATCTAATTTTTTTACTCTTGTTCTAGAGACTGTATTTTCTCTTCAGCCCTGTTCAAATTGACATATTCTGGTCTAACCTGTTACATCCCCGGAACAGATTGAAGTTACTGATAAAATTAAGTCCTTTCAGGTAACAGATTTGGCTGGCCACAAATTAAGACTGAGCAGCCTAGAAAACATGTTACTTCGTTGAGCAGGATCTGGTCTGTTGATAAACGTTCTGGTCTTCAGGAATGAGCAACCAAAAATTATGAAAAAAAGCAACTTCACTGAACAGTTCAGTGAAGTTGCTTCTTTTCAGAATTTTTGGTTGCTCATTCCTCACATACTTCCACATGTAAAATAATCTGATTGACCATTAGGTGCTAAAACAGGATATCTGGAAGCTCCTTGTTCATTTCCATTCCATTCATGTTCAGTTATTTAATAATGCAATTTCTTAATCAGCCAAACTTGTGACAGTAGAACATTACATATAAAGATGCAGATATAGGCCAAGAACAGTTAATGTTTACATCAGAATTGGGGGGTGATCTCAGTGATTTTGATTGTGGCATGCTTGTTCATGCAAGATGGGCTGGTATGAATGTGAATTTCACACAACAGTTTCTAGAATTTTCACACAGTGGTGCATAAAACAAAATATATTCAGTGGGCAGTGGTTCTGCAGGCAGAAACACCTTGAAAGAAGTCAGAGGAGACTAGCCTGACCAGTTTGAGCTGACAGGAAGGATATAGTAACTCAAAGAGAACCACTCTTTACAACCAGGTGAAGCAGGAAAGCATTCAAAATTGCATTCATATTTTATTTTAAAATGGAAGAAAAGGTTCAACACTTAAGTGACTTAATCCACTCACATGTTTAGGGGTATGGCAAGATATTGCCTAAGAAAGAAGAAATTTGGTTTCAGTATTGACATTAACAGAAAATTGTGGACAGCATAGTTTTAAATAATTGTTTAAATTGTTTTTAGTTCAGTACAATTTTATTTGTATAGCGCTTTTAACAACAGACATTGTCACAAAGCAGCTTCCCAGAAGTATATAAATTCTGAATATAAACTTATGAATCTATAAATGTTTCTATATATATCCCTAATGAGCAACCTGTGGCAACGGCGACGGTGGCAAGGAAAAACTTCCTGAGATGATGAAAGGAAAAAACCTTGAGAGGAACCAGACTCAAAAGGGAACCCATCTTCATTTGGGTTGCACTGTATAGTGCAATTAGAACTAACACACTTTAATAATAAGGTCAAGTTTTAAAAATAGGGTCAAGTTCTTTAGGGACTCCACAAAAATTTAACTTAAATTCTCTAGTACTAAATTGTGACTCGAATTTAATCAAGGTACTTTAATAAAGTATTTTGAGTCTTGCTCATTTTAATTGTTCTTATCAAGATATAATGTATTGTGCATTTTATCTGTGCTATATAACAGAAATGTTTGCTAATACATTTGTCTACATTTGTGTAGTATTACAGTATGACTGAGATGAACTACTACACAGTGCTGTTTGGAGTGTCTCGGGCCCTGGGTGTGCTGGCTCAGCTGATTTGGAGCAGAGCGCTGGGTTTCCCTCTGGAGCGTCCCAAGTCCATGAGCACGGATGGCCTTATGGCTGTAGTAGGGGCCAAGTCAGCCTAGCGCGAACAGGCTGATATAGTTGAAGAGAGAGGGTGCATAAGGAATAGTTGTGAAAAAAGCCTTTGAACTAAAAAGTTTAAAGAGAAATTCCACCTAAATTAAAAAGGGCCGTTATTATTCAGTGCTGTTATTGTTAAAAGTTGAGACATTTTCCAAATTTAGTCAAAGTACTTGTGACCGATTTTCCTCTTACATGTCCTGTAGCAATTCTGATTGATGACTTATTTTTGCCCTAGTAGGTTAATATACATAAAATAAGGAAAGGCACTGATGATCAATAATTAGTTAATTACCATTTAGTGAGTCACTTGATTTGTGTATAAATATAACATTTATTGGAATCAACTGATGGTTTTCCCAAGGAAAAAGACAGTAACCCCCAACACACACACACAAAACCTTTGTAGCAAAACCTTAGTATTTTCCCTTTTAAAATAATCTCTCATGCCTTACCTTTATGGTAATGGAAGAAACACGTATATTACCCTTCTAAAACCTCATTCACCTAAATGAAATGACCAGGCATCCTTCCTCCAGGTTCAAGATTAATTGTTTGTCGGTTCAACCACTTTAGCTTTGAACACTGGGTAAATCTGTCAAAAGTTATGTATGATTATATAAATTTAAAGCTTTAAAGTTTGATAATAGATTGATTTAATTGGCTTGTACTGTTAATTAACATTAGTGTTATTGTCCAAAAGCATACTGAAACAGCAGTCAGAGCAGCCAGTCCTTCCCCCTTTGCTGGGCCAAAAAATAATAGTTTTTAATATTAAAAGAAATACTTGCTAGTTTGGGCTCTTACATTTTTAGGTCTAGCAAACCACCTGTTTTTTCTTATTTGTAAAGATCTTTGGATTGTGAACTGAGAGTACATAATTTGTGATTTTATTTATGTTTTGTAAATACATATATTTAAATATATGTAAATACATGCATTCAAAGCTGTGGCCTGTATAAAAAAAAAAAAAAAAAATGGTGTATGCAGCAGTGATTCTCACTTCATGTGCATAGGTTTGAGGGGTTTTTTTTTCCCTGGAATGGTACAGGTTGGTACTGATTTGTTTCATGTTTGCCTGAAGGCAATCAGTGGTTTAAATCTTATTGCACTGTCAACTGACAGTTCTGTAAACACTCCACATACTTACATGAGGACTTATTTTCAGTCACTTTCCCTTTCTTTATATGTTTTCACAGACCCACAGGATTTAGAAATATGTATTCAATGTTTGTTTTTTTCCTGCAGTTATTTGACTGTCTTGATCACTGTATCCTAGGAGATTGCTGCATTGGAGATTACATGAATTACTCAAAGTAACTAATTAACTGAAGATCTGTAATGGTGGAACATGTTGCTTGAATGGAAAAAGATGCTTGGTAAAAAAAATAAATAAATAAAAGGGGATGGGAAGGTGGGGCAATAAATGTTTTTTTTTTAAAAAAAAGAATTGTTCTGAGTTTTATTTTCTCCTGACCCACAAAAATGTTTATATGTATATATGTGTATATAGATGATTTTAACAACAGACATGGTCACAAAGCAGCTTCACAGAAGTATATAGATTCAGAATATAAATTTATGTATGCATGCGTGTGCAATAAATCTGGATTATACTGAATGCACAGCCAGCACCTTTGATCTAAAGCTAGGACTATTAAATATTAGGTCTCTTACAT
>JAQQZX010000015.1:14398226-14418128 GCA_030068355.1 Notoglanidium maculatum | reverse complement strand
ATGGATATGCCTCCCCAGACCATCACTGACCCACCACCAAACCTGTCATGTTGAACGACGTTGCAGGCAGCATAACGTTCTCCTTGTCTTCTCCAGACTCTTTCACAGCTGCTCAGGGTGAACCTGCTCTCGTCTGTAAAAAGTACAGGGCGCCAGTGGCGGACTTGCCAATTCTGGTGTTCTTGAGCAAATGCCAGTCGAGCTCCACGGTGGGAATGGGATGCTAGTCAATTGCAGGCTATGCGCACTCATTCACACTTGTGAAGTGTCATTTTAGACACCATCATCCAGTGTCATCCAGTCCAGCTACTGGAATGTTTCTGAGAGGTGGGAGTAAACGAGTGAGTGAACCAGGGACCACAAGTGATTATTTCCTTGGATAAAAATTATGTGGACATTCAGATACACTTGTATTTTGCGTTACTATTGCACACTACTCCATTGGATCTCAAGACAGTTCGATGCAAATAAAATGATTACCTCTATTGGTACATGTTATACAGGTGACACTATATGTAACTCATCTAGACAAGATGCCAAACTGATAAATTCTCAAATAACATACAGTATCAACCTTTCGTGTAGTTCTGAATTAGAAAGCTTGTTTTTATTTTCCAGCACCACAGTTTCTATGACTTCATTGTGACAAAAGCTAGAGGCAAAAGTGGTAAGCATGCTTCTGATATTTGACTGATAATTTTACCACCTAAGTATGTCTGATTTTTTAATTATTTTGATTATTTTTGATTATTTTGATATTTAAAAAACACAATTTGAATGCATATAAATTAAAAAGTGTCTTTATGGCTTTATGACTCATGCCTCAATCTTTAGCACCTTCATCTAATGCTAGGAACAAATGTGTGTTTTAACCCAGGACCCCTTTTCAGTTTTGATGTTCATGATGATATCCGATTGGTGAATGATGCTACGGTTGAAAAAGATGAGGTAACGACATGATGTGATCTAAAAAATTAAGTCCAAACATAATTCCTCATTTGAAAATAAAAGTTGACAAATCTGTTTCACGTGGAATAATGTCCATAGATTCTAATTTCTGTGTATGTGCATTTGTGTGTGTGTGAAATGTTTCAAGTCTCATGCAGGAAAAGTGGTTTTGAGGAGCTGGTATGAAAAAAATAAACACATATTTCCTGCCAGCCGCTGGGAGCCTTATGATCCTGAAAAGAAATGGGACAAATACACTGTAAATATAGGTTTTTTGCTTCTTGCAATTATTGAAAGTACTGTTTGGATTTAAAATGTTTTTTTTGCCCTTTTTATGACAGATGCATATTCTTCTTTTGAACTGGGAGATCCATAACATCCATAAATTTTTTATGAATTTCGTTCTTAATTGAACAACAGTATAAACACTTTCTACATTGTTATAACTAGTAACTAATGTGTAGTCACCAATGTGTAGTCCGTATATAATGTAGTTGTGTTCTTCACTGCATGTTATTTAAACAAATTAATAGTTCTGCATGTTTGTGATATGTTTCATTAAACTGTACTCACTAAGACCTTTTTCTCATTTTTTAGATCCGATGAGGTGGCTCTTTGCAATCATGTGGTGTTCAAATTTTCTGAATATATTGCATTTTTTTCTTCAGAGAATATCATTCACACAACATGCAATATTTTAAAGATTTCTTTTACTCTTTTCAAAACTTATGAAATGTTCCTGTATACAGGCAAATTTGCCAAAAACAGCATACACAGGGTGCATAAACAATTTTTTTTATGCCAAATAATCTTATTAATCTTATTAAAGTTGTAAAATTTAGGAATATTCTTTATTATTACTTTCCAACCTTTTGTGATGTCATAAATAGTGCAATGTCATAAATAAAAATTGCTTGTATTATAAAGCTGGTAGTTGAATCATTTTTTTAACTTAGATTTTTCAAGTTAAAGTCTTCTAGTAACTGCATACATTCTGGTAATTCCACATCCTGTAAATTCTGTTTTCTTAGACACTAGAAAATAAAAATAGTATTGCTCTATAAGTCTTGTTAATGTGCCTGGCAGTTTACTGTATATAATATTGTTTGTTACTTAAGTATATAATGTATTTTCACTCACCTAGAAAATAAAGTTTATAATTCAGAAAAGCCATTTGCTATGTTTGTAGATTTTGTGTTCCAGGTCAGCACAAATGTATATTTAGCCACACCACAAAGCCAATGTTAAACAAGAACTGCTTGTATGACAAGAAATACCTGGACTGCCATTTGTGAGTATACGCCTTTTGCCTGAGGCTACCACTCCTCCAGCCACTTTTGTTGTGTTCTAAAGAACTCTCTCATTGACATTCTTTCTCTTTCTTTTTTGCACTGCAACGTTTGTGTACTTACTCTGTCTTTTTTATGTTTTTACTCTGAAACAAGTTCTCTGTCCTAAAAGACCAAGGAAATCAAGGGGAATACTGGATAGAATGCGGCAAAACAGACTATGTTCTATGTTCTTGTCGATTATTGTGTTTACGATTGGCCATGGATTACATACATCTTTCAGACCTCAGAACTGTACACTGCAGTGTGTTTGCCAGGTAAGCTACCTGTCCGAAATAATTTGGTTTACAAAAATTTGGTAGGTTGTCTTTTAATTAGTGCACTGCGGTGTTTAGCACTGTATTTAGCAACATCTACCAAAATAAAATTGTTTTACCTATTTAATTTTAGATTTTTTACCTCATAGTTTGTGTATCGGTAATCTTCACAATCTGTCAAGTGGCAGCTGGCAAGCAGCAAACATATCTCATGTTTCTTATATATATGGTGGCCCCTTCTAGAACATGGTAGCATGCTTGATTAGTGATTTATGTTTTTTAAGTTTATGTAAATATTTACATACTTTGTAGAAATATTTAAATTTATTTTTGCCCTGAGAGATCACATGCAGCTATAAATTAATTGCCTACTCCTTAGCAGGCTTTTGTATTTCAAGATTCACTTCTGTCATGGTTTTATTACTTTGATTAGGGATCTCCAGGATGTGAATACTGCAGGATCAGTAAAGATGATGTTGAAACTACGCTTGGCCTCACCTCTGCTGGTCGTTTTGCAGGTAGTTGGACACACCTGAAAAACACTTTATGAAATGTTACAATATTTTGTAAAACTAAGGAGCAGTGAGATTTATAACATTTGTATCATGCTGCTTAGGCAGAAGGATATCATGAACATAGCAACATAATTTTCCCCTTGGTGTAGTAGAAGGCTAAATGCTAGAGTATGTACACCTTTATGAACTACTAAAGTACTAGAAGAAATATAGTGGTGCTTAAAAGTTTGTGGCCCCTTTAGAATTTTCTATTTTTCTGCATAAAAATATTACCTAAAACAACATCAGTTGAAAACAAGAAAACCCAATTAAACAAATGAGGAAAAAAATATTATTCTTTCTCATTTATTTATTGAGGAAAATGTTCCAGCATTACCTGTCTGTGAGTGGAAAAAGTATGTGAACCTTTGCTCTCACTATCTGATGTGACCCCTTGTGGAGCAATAACAATAGTTTTCCTATTTGCCTATATAACATGGAGGAATTTAAGCCCACACTTCCATATAGAACAGCTTTAACTCTGAGATGTTGATGGGTTTCCTCACATGATCTGCTCACTTTCAGGTACTTCCTCAACATTCCTTTTGGATAAAGGTCAGGACTTTGGCATGGTCATTCCAAAATATTAACTTTGTTCTTCTTTAACCATTCTTTGATAGAGCAATTTGTGTGCTTTAGGGCCATTGTCTTGCTACATGACCCACTTTTTCTTGAGATTCAGTTCATGGACAGATGTCCTCATATTTTCTTTAGAATACCCTGGTATAATTCAGAATTCATTATTCCATCTATAATGGCAAGCCACCCTAGCCCAGATACAGCAAAACAGGCCCAAGCCATGACACTACCACCTCCATATTTCACAGATAGGATAAAGTTCTTATGCTGGAATGCAGTGTTTTCCGTTCTCCAAATATAACACTTCTTGTTTAAACCAAAAGCTTCTGTTTTGATCTCCTTCATCTACAATATATTTTTCCAGTAGCCTTCTGGTGTTAAATAATTAACACTAGTGTGCTATACCAGTGTGCAATAGACTTGTAATTTAATTTAGTCTGCACTATGTTCCAAAACAAGTGATAAAACAGAGAAGGCTAAACGAGGCAACTACTGTATGTTTGCTACATAAAATTCTCTATCATTACCCCCTCCTAAGAATAACTACTAAAAATCTTTAGTCTTTCAAGCTAAATTCAGAATTATAAAAATTCAATCACTTGATTTAAAGTTAATTCAGGATTAACAAAAACAGTTATCAAGAAAATCTTTCTGATAACATCAGAGTTTAAACCTTTCCTCTTTTGGAGGACTTTAAGCTCACCTTGTCACTACCGAAACACTTTCTCTCTGAATGCTTTTCAGATACAGAGAGCACAGAGGTTATATTCATGGATCAAACTGTAAAATTAGCAAACTGTCAGAATTCATTCAGCTGGTAATGATGAATTTCGTCTGATACACCTTATCAGAACCAAGTCACCAGGCCTCATACGTTGACTAGGTGATTCCTGTGTGTCCTGTGTAGGCTGAGAAACTTTGACAGCATTAAGATGCTTACCCAAATTTTTCATGTATTCTACCATCTCATCTGGCAGAGACTCATCTTTCTTAGCCTGCTTGATCATCATGGGTGTGGGTTATGGTCACCCATGTATTATCTCAAATAATGAGAGACCTTTACTACATTTAGTGAATCTCATACATGTCAGGACAAGCTATAGGGCATCTACCCAATTAATTTTAGCATGTATCATAGTATTTCTCAATTTGTTTTTGATTGTCCTGTTTGTTCTTTCTAGCCGTATTGTTTTATCTAACATTGCCTTGTGGATTGTATTCGGCACAAATTAGACATTGCTCACAAAAATGTTTTGGGAAGGTGTTAAATAGTATTTTGAAGGTTTTATTTACTTTATATCCCTCTTTTTGAGATATGGGTTTAACCATGGCTCAACTGAGCGGCACAGAGATAAAGACTTTTTGGCAGTATGGCTTTACCATCAAGACCTTGCCAGAGCTCACCTACCTTTTTGTCTCCTGCTTTTTCCTACTACTGTTTTTCTTGTGGAGAAGCCTGATTTTGTATTTCTTCTAGAGTGGAGAAATCCACTAATTGAAACACACTGTGCCTGTTTCAGCTGCTTTTCTAGTTGCTGCATGTGCTAAATCATTCCCCTTGAAACAGGATCTGTGTATTTTGTGTGAGCAGTGCATTTATGTACAGTAAATTTTTCAGGAAGTTTGGCTGCTGCCAACAGGTCTAAGATTAACCCCTCGTGATTTATAGGTTTACCAATGGATGTCACTATTCCATGATTTGCCCATTGTTTTGCAAAGCAGTGTAAGGTTGAAAAATCATATTGACTGTCAGCATATTGACAATTTTTTTTATCCTTAGCTAATCTGCAAGCTTTTTTTAATGCTTAAAGCTCAGCAGCTTGTGCAGAGAGGTGGCTAGGCAATTTTCCGCTCTCATTTGTGTCTTCTATGTTGTAACCGTATACCCCACTAGGTTTTCACCTTTTTCATTCTTTTTACTTGACCCATCAACAAAATAAATATCATCTGAGTTTACTGCTTGTAAATCTTGTACCATACGCCATCCCACAGACGGTGGGGCTTTTCTTACTAGAGAAAAAGGGTGTTACATGTTTAATCAGGACAGGGGATGATTACTCAATTGTGTTGTAATGCATTAAAATTAGGCCTGATACCATCCTTTGCTTCAATGCTTCTCAGATATCGTCATCGTTGAGGGCGATAAGTACTTTTAGGTTTCACTTTTAGAGGGCAGTCCCTTTCATTAGGCCAACATCTGCTGGTCTTTGTGACCACAAAGTGTCCGACACATTGGCCAGATCATTCTCAATTACTGCAGCATTTAGTCACAACACCCAGTCTTTCCTTGACAAATATTTGGATTTAGACATGATGGTGCACATGTTGAGCTATTATACCGCATGCTTGTGTGAGGTTAAAAAAAAAACCCAAACACATTTTGTTCCCCATAATGGTTCCCAATCCCTGGCCTTGGTACACTGAGTGACAAAACTGCCACATTCAACCCATCTTCTGTCTTTGGGCTTAGCTAACGACAAATGTGGTGCATGTTCAGAGAGATGCATCGCATAATCTTCAGATAATAACCCAATTCAAGGTCCCCACCAATAAATCTCTAAAACTCGCAGTCTAGTATTGGTAGTCTTTAAAACAAATTGTCTTTCATATTGGATATCTGGCTTAGATGGATGCTTAAAATACATAGTACAATAGATGTCTCTCTCCCTTTGGAATTGTGCAGTAGGCATAGTTACAGCACGCTTCATCAAATATCGTCTTGGTAATCGACAACGGACCCATGGTTGTCAAATCGAGTGTATAATATGTACAAGGATGTCCTGATGCCATTTGCACTCCCACTAAACCAGACTCTCTCTTAATTTCCATTCCACTAGGAGTTGCAATAACACCGAGTCCCAATTTACACATCAGATCATGTTCCACAAAATTAATAGGGCACAACCCAGAACGGAGGAAAGTATGCATTGTTACAGCGCCAATAGCTGGATCCACTACTTTGAGCTCTTTAGTAAGTGTTTCTGTATTAACACCTCCATTTGCAGACTGCACTTTAACACATTCAGTGGACATAATGAAACCTTCAGTTTTGTTTTGTTTAGGAATTACAGAACATGATGCTCCAGAGTAACCTAAAAATTCAAAATTTACCCCATTTACTTGTAATGTGATCATTGGGTGATAGTAATGCCATTAAAGCAGTCAAATTAAATACCTCACTGTAATTTTTGTTTTTGTTTTCTTCATCAGCCTCACTCTTTCTGCGACTGTGTGAGATTGAAAGTGTATGTGTCCGTACATGTTTCTTTGTCTGTTAATATAAAAGAATTAAAAAATTCCTCACCTGGCTCAGGAGAAGTCTGTGCTGGAAGCTGTGGGAGGGGTGCATCCTGCCTGGGATCCATGGCCAGCCAAGCCTTCGTAGTTTCAGTTGAGGTTCTAAGTCTTTGTTCGCCGAACATTCTCGAGCCCAATGTCCCTCCTTTCCGCACACAAAACACACTCCACTCCTTCCTTTGGCTCCCAGTCCTTGGCTTCTCCAACATCACTTGTCCACATGCATTGTTTTCCGCAGCTATTTTTTTCTTTTCCACTCTGTTTCCTTTCTTCTAAGCATTGGCTGCTTTCAGAGAGGACTTTCTGTGCATGCTTAGCATATTTCACACATTCGTCAAGACGCCCATCTTCCCAGGGAATGATGGTAATTCTGTGTAAAGCTTGGGGATTTGAGGTTGAGCAGATGGGCCATATTTTTGTCCCAATCGTGTTCTGGAATGTGTATATTGGGGAGGTTCTGTTCGAAGCGGTGTCGGATCAGGCTCATCCTCCACTCTCTCATTGGAGCCGCTGGGTCAATTTCATCTCCCCTTGGCTGTTGATTCACAGCTGGCCGTAAAGTGCGGCAGTACACCACCTGCTCCCAGCCCCTAGGAGACACAAAGGACAGAAACTCACCAGCACAGGGTTTGTCTTTTGATTTTTTGATTTTTTTCCCCATGATCTTTCTTTGGATGATTTCTGTTTCCCATATTTCAAAAACATGTTTTTTCCATTTAATTTAATCTTTTTCTGTCTTACACTTTTTGTTATATTTTAACTTTTTTTTTTTTTTTTACATTTTTACACATTTAAATTTTTTTTTTAATGATTTCACAGTCTGTGGACCATACTTCTCATACATATATTTAGCTGGGTCTCTCAGCTGGCTCTCAGATTGGCTAGAACAATTTCCCATGTTTAAGCATCGTTTATAGACTTTTATAGACTGGGGATCAGTCCCTGACTGATTTATGTGATCCCGATCACTAAAAGAACCAACTGTTACTCACCTAGGTTCTGGATCTTTTTCATTTCAATGGGTCTGGATCCTCTTACTCCTCCTCCTCAATCAAAACAGCAGAGCTCTCCTCTCTTTATCCAAATGGATCCAGTAAACACTGTGGCAGAGGTATTTCAGTTAAGGAGTCCCAAATTCCCCCGCATGTGGATTCAACTTCAAACATGTATTGAAGGGAGGAAGAAATCTTGGTATCCCAGACAAGTTCGTGAGAACTGTTAGATAATTATCACCCCATGCACTTAGCAGTGCTTTTGAGAATTATAAAGATGCCAGACACTTGGTAAGAACAAAGGTTATAAGTTTTAATAAGCTGAATGCACTCAGGGCTCTCACCCTCACGCTCAGATTTAGCAAGGGCGAGAGAGAAGCAGATAACACAGTTTATATAGTCACAGTAGGTCAACCTGGGTGAGACCAGTTTGAAACAGTTTTACAGAAAAGCAAGGTCTTGGTCTGTATCTTGATCTTGGTCTTCTTTCTGTAGGGAGGGAGTCAACATACCAGTGTGTGATAGACCTGTGATTTAACTGACTGCACACTGTTCCAAAACAGATAAGACAGAGAAGGCTAAATATTTTTAATATAAATATATATGTAGACTATATGTTTTCTACATAAAATTTCTATGATCTTTAGTACTACTTCTTCTACTATGATCTTTAGTAAATAAGCAGATAAGATAGAGAAGCAGCAATGTTCTTTCTGTTGTTCAGTGTTCTTCTGAAGGTGGACTCACAACATGGGGGGGTGACAACATCCAAACATTGCAGTTTACCAAAACACACTGTCTGAGAACCCTCCAGATCTACTCCTTTACCTAAGAGAAGGCTACTAACAAAATGCTTGACTAAACAATTTTTTTTCAGCCTAGACAAACACAGAGACTGTGTCTGAGTCTCAAACACTAATTGGAAGGCACAGAGGGAGATTTCTTTATAAGAGAAATCTCTACCCCCTGCTGTAGCCTTCACTATTTGAGGTAAACAAATAGCCTGCATATTTTGATTTAAGTAGGTCAACAAATAGCCTGCATCTTTTGATTTAAGTAGGCGTGTGAGGTCATAAAGGACCAGAAGTTCACTCACATACTGAGGTGCAAGACCATTCAGTGATTTACAGGTCAACAGTAGTATTTTATAATCAATGCGAAATTTAATTGGGAGCCAATGGAGTGTAGTATAGTGTAATGCTAATGATAAAACTGAGGTGATGTGCTCATATCTTCTTTTTGTAGTAAGGACCCTCACTGTTGCATTCTGAATTAACTGGAGTTTGTTTATGCACCTACTGGAACGTACAGACAGTAAGGCATTACAATAATCTAACCTAGAGGTAACAAAAGCATGAACTGTTTTTTTTGCTTCATGCAGTGACATCATATTTCTTATCTTATCAATATTTCTGAGATGAAAGAAGGCTGTCCTAGTTATATTATCTACATGAGCTTCAAATGACAGATTGGAGTCAATAATTACACCAAGGTCTTTTAATTTTGCACATGGTGAAACAGAAAGGCCATTCAGAGTTACTATGTAATTGGAAAACTTACTTCTAGCTGCATATGGTTCTAGTACTAGTACTTCTGTCTTATCAGAATTAAGTAGAAGGAAGTTATTAAGTATCCATTGTCTAATGTCCTTTAAATGTTCCTCAATATTATTAAGCTGGTTTCTCTCATCTGGCTTTGCTAAAACATGCAACTGTGTGTCATCAGCACAGCAGTGGAAGCTAATACCATGTTTATGAATAATATTATCCAGAGGTAGCATATATAAAGAAAAAAGCAGTGGGCCTAAAACAGAACCTTGTGGAATACCAGACTTCATTTACTATGTGTAGCGGAGTCACCATTTATATCAACAAACTGATAGCAATCAGTCAAATAAGACCTGAACCAGGAGAGGCCAGTTCCCAAAACTCTCACAAACTTTTCTAATCTATCAGGAAGAATAGTATGATCATTGGTATCAAGAGCTGCACTAAGGTCAAGTAACACAAGCAAGGAGACAAAACCTGTCTTTGTGCTATGGTGAGGTCTAAATCCCGACTGAGATGTTTCATGAAAGTTATTCCTATGTAGTTATGAGCATGATTGCTGTGCTACAGCCTTTTCTAGGATCTTGGAAATAAAAGGGGGATTTGAAATTGGTCTATAGTTGGACAGCTAACTGTGGTCAGGTTTTTTAATCAGAGGTTTGATAACTGCTAAGGCCTAGCTAATTTCACCTGCCTTAAGATAAAGTCTCCTATAACCAGAGCTCTTTTAGGTTTCTCAGCAGATGCTTCACTGAGGAGAGCAAACCTGTTAGACATGTGAAGCAGAGAGGAGTGGTGCTCCTGTGGGCGAGCCTTAACGCTAGCTTTGGCTCTGCGAATGTGCAGCTGAGTCATCACCCATTCGCCCTGCTGTGAGAACTCTAATGCCAGAGCTGGGGGGATTACTAATTCTGCCTAAGTCATTCCAGACTTTCCCCTACAGAGATCATCTCCATCAGAGAGCTAATTAATCTGCACTTGTCACAAGTAAAGCTATTACTAATGATGGAGGAAGAATGTTTGCGATGATAAATGTTTAATGTGCCTTAGTTGAAGATTTGTTGATTATATTTTCGGCAGATCCAACATAGATAAGCACCACTTGCTGTGTTTACACACAGAGGAAAAAAATGAAAAGAAAAAGCATGTTCTCTTAAAAGAAAAAAGAAAAGTGACAGAAGTAAAAAAGTGAAAACACTGCAAAAATAAAACAATAGCACAAAATTGCTGATGAAAAACAGATTTAAAAAAAACGGTATAGCTTAAACGCTGACGGGCAAGAACTCCTGGCAAATTATTCGAAAACAGGAACTATGTCACCCAAGCCAGACCCAATAGTCAATAAGATAATAGCTTAGATGTTCTTTTATCAAAGAAATATAGACCTGAACACACCAAGGTTATAAACCCATTGTCTCTAGTCCTTTTATTCTTATTTTACATTAATATTTTTGATTTCCTTTTTCATGATGAAGTTAATGACCTTTTAGAAATAGCAGGCAGTGTGAACATAAAAGTCTGGAAAGTGAAATGGCAAAAAAAAGTCTTTATTTTTTTTCTTTTATTAAAAAAAAAAAATACAAGAACACTGAAAAATGTGTGGCTGGCTGTAGGTTCAGCCTGTTTCTCTATATGTGACCTGCAGAGCACATTCTATGAGCTTTCCATTCCCTCACTGCATCAGGATTTGCATCCTGTTCCTTTACATGATTAAGTGTACAGGTGGTCCCTTCAAAATACACCTTATAGTGGCATATTGTCCTGTAGTGCTGACACTTTGCTTTGGGCCAGGCTGTATGCCATGGCTGTGTCATTCTTTTTTAGGTCTGCAGAGTCCTGAGGTCTGCCAGCACTACGTACATGCTCCGCAGAATGTCACCATTGATTTTGTGGAAAGCCCAAACCCTAAATATGAGACTGTTGTTGTGTCTTGGAGGCCTAGTAGATATGGTAATAATTGTAAGGCAGCCTGTCCTTAAACTAGCAATTAATTTAAATACTCATAATTCTTAAACATACTGTTTAATTGTTTATCTTCATGAAATGTTTCTCTTCATGCCATTAATAATTTTCAAGTGAAATTCTGTCATTATTATGAAAGTATTTCTCTGTTTCTGAGAGAGCTTTGTCAATGTGCTGCAGGTATTGCTTTTTTGCGTGGTTTCCTAGTTTCCCTCCAGAATTTAGGTGGCACTGAAATCACATGTCAGCTCTTCCTTCTTCAAAACAATATGTCATTCTCCGCTGTGCACGCTAAAAGGGTACAGTAATACCTGCCTATCTTGAATGAAATTAGCTAATAAAATGGATTTGTCTAGTGATTGTGTATAACAATAAAGCTTTCAAATGTGTTCACTGATCTTTAAAAGTGCATGTACACTGTACCACTCAAAAGTTTGGAGACACCTACTCATGTATGGGTTTTTCTACTATTGTAGACCAATATCAAACATATCAAAACTATGAAATAACATACATGGCACATATGGAATTATGTGGTAAACAGAAAAGTGTTTAAAAAACAAAACAAAATATATTTCATAATTTATAGTCTACAAAAGTAGCCACCATTTACCTTAATGACAGCTTTGCACACTATTGGCATTATCTTGACCAGCTTGATGAGGTAGTCAATTGGAATGCTTTTCAAATAACAGGTGTGCCTTGTCAAATGTTAGTTAGTGGAATTTCTTGCCTTCTTGATGTGTTTGAGACCAATCAATTGTGCTGTGTCAAGGTAATAAAAAAAATTTAAACCATTGAATTAGAAGGTGTGTCTAAATTTTTAACTGGTACTATATAAATATAAACTATTATATAGATGGAACATTTTTGTTAACTACTATATGCATTTTTGTCCCTTTTTTTGTGCAGGTATATTTCTCAGATCCTTTCACAGATCTCAGTCTGGGTACCCAATATGCTGTGACCGTGATGGCTCTTCCAGTTCCTGAGATCTGGGACAAATTTTATCATAGCAAATTGTTCTTCACACGATGTATGGGTTCTTGCACCTAGTTACATGTCTGTTTAATTATGATATCTTTGTGTCTATCAGGATTGACAAAAACTAATGCATTACATAATTGTCTTGGCACTTTTAAATATTAATACTGCCTAGAATAAATAAATTACTCCACCTTTGTCCACCTTTCTCAGCATGTCCTGAGAAAAATGGCTTGGAGCACTGCAAAACAGGTAATTAATTGCATCATTTGTTAGAGCTTCTTTCATCATAGAGCTTCTTCTTTTAGATATTTCTCTATTTTCTGGAGAGAAATCAGAAATCAGAAATTGCTTATATTTGTGCTCTTTAAACATTGGTTTTTTAAGTTTTAGAAAAGTCTAGTGCATACTGAACAGTTTATTGAGCATTGTATTTTTTTGTATTCCCTGTCTGTCATTAAAGACTGGTATCCCAGATATATTGAAGTCCACCAGGACAACAAGGATATTGTTGTGACTTTTAACTTGGCACCTGAGAACTTGGGGATCAATCGCTATTTTTCATCATGCTATGGAGGGGGCTCACGCAACTTTGAAATTATTCAACCAGTAATTATTTTAATGCCTTATCTTGTTTTTTTTATTTTTGATGAACACCCTGTAAAAATGTAAACAAATATAAACTTATTTATTATAATTATAATTGTAAAGAAAAATACAATACAAAATTTATTTACTATTTTTAAATGAACCTATTGTCAATAGGCTCTTTAAAACATCTGGAAATATTACCAAAAATGAATATTTTTCCCTTTTCTAATGGTAAATAAATATGTACAACTCTATATCTAGCTGCTCTGCTTTAAGGCAGAGTAATGGATTTTGTTGTGGTTCACCTCTTAGGATCTCAGTCTAAACAGCACTCATCATACGTACCGTTTTCTCAATCTCCGCATAGAAACCAACTACACCTGTGAGGTGAGTCATAAGCCAAGGCAATGAGTCACACACTTAATTTGGAATATTTCTTTCCTAAAAAACTGTTGCATATTTTTCTCCCTAGTTGCATACAGGTCTTGCTGAAAGCCTTGTATTCATTACAAAATATTATCTGTATCCTTGCCAATAAAAAAAAAAAAAAAATCCTGGAATACTGTACCAGATGAATATTTCCCAACTTTGCCTAATCTTTTTGCCTGATCTTTTCTTTACTTTAAGTGTATAAAAGTTCTGTTTTGTATCTTTAATGAAAATATTAATTTTTGTTTAGATTGCAGCTGATATTGTGGATGCCATTAGGAAAACTTTCTTTGTTCAAGTACAGCACAGTGTAGAAGGTAAATTTTCTCTCTGTATATACAAACACACTGGCCATTTTAATAGGAAAACCTGTTCCAATACTTGAAGGTTGAAAAGAATGTCACCTGGTCTTTTCCCAATACCCCCCCCCCCGTTTTGGTGAGTCTTTGCCCACTGTAGCCTCAGATTCCTGTTCTTGGCTGACAGGAGCAGGAGACTAATGAGGTCTATTGTAATCAGTCTGCATCAAGGTTCAAGGTTTTGCCTTAGGTGCTTTACCAAAAGCTCACAGTTATAAAGACTAGTTTTTGTGTTAAAACAGCCTTCTTGTCAGCTCAAATCAGCTCAAATCAGCCTGGCCATTCTCCTCTGACCACTTTCATCAACAAGCTCTTCCACCTGCAGAATTTCCTCTCACTGGACACTTTTGTTTTGCACTATGTTTTGTAAAAATCCCAGGAGAAAAACAGTTACTGAAATTCTCAACCAACTAACCTGGCACCAGCAACCATTCATGACAGTCACTGAGATTACATTTCCCAATTTGGATGTTTGATTAATTGAAGCTGTTGCCCTGAGATCTGCATGATTTTATGCATCTACTGCTGTATGATTGGATAATTGCATAAATGAGCAGATGTACCAGTGTTCCTAATACAGTGGTCAGTGAGTATGGTTTCCAGAAATTGTATTGGTTTAACATTCAGGTTTTTGCCATCCATCAACTAGCAGCACAGTTTTGCCCTTGCTCCAATTCAGTGTAAGTGAAAATTTAGACTGTAATGCAGGTAGATGCTAAATTCCATTATGTGTCCTGCTTTTTTGATCCCCAGAGCCTTTACCCTTACACAAAGAGGGTGTCTTTATAGCAGCACTCTTCTCTGTGGGTATTCTACTAGCAGCCTCCTTTGCAGTCATCTTTGCTATTCAGTGGCAGAACAAACAGAAGAAAAAGGCAGCAAAGACTGAGATACCATCAGGTAACAAAACAATGGTTTTTTTTGTTTGTTTGTTTTTTGTTTTTTTAGATTTTCAAGTACTATATTTTTACTCCTACTTTACTTAAAGTAGAACTTTGAAGTGCTTAGACTATGTCTATAAAATTGTTGGTAGTTATTCTGCATAATTCCCCTTCCTCTAACCTAATCAATTATTTGTTTCTCAGATATGACTGAGGAATATTATGATGAATATATAGAGCATCAGTTTGAATCATTAGCTAAAAGGACCAATCCCCCTCGACTCCTGATTTGCTACTCAAGCAGTGATGATTCTGCCCATGTGAGGGTTGTCTTACAATTGGCAACATTTGTACAAAAGCATATGGCTACTGAGGTAAAAACTGTGTTAAACCAGTTAAAGTGTCTTGTAAAATTCAAAACATTAAGAAGTAGTAAAATATGTAATCAGTGTGTATTGTGTATATATGTTTTCATGATTATGGTGATAAATTTCCTGTCAGGTACATTTGGATCTGTGGGATGCCTTGAGTATGACAGAGGAGGGAGATTTGGGGTGGTATTGCAGGAAGATAAAGGAGAGCGACTTTGTTCTGGTCATCTGCTCCAAGGGTCTAAACCAGAGACAGCATATCCAGATAGAAGAAGAAGAAGAGGACCTAAGGACAAATACCTCTCTAGCCATTATAGCCATGATTGGAGAAGAGATATTCCGTGCCAAATCTCTGGGTCAGGACCTCTCCAAATACATGACTGCCATTTTTGAATATTCAAAGAAGTCAGACATCCCCACCATGTTAAGTTTGGCCTCACATTATACTCTTCCAAAGGACTTACCACTGCTCTTCTCCCATCTCCATGGATTGGCTTTGCAGAAGCCTGGAGCTTACCTACTTATAGAAAACATCTCAGAGAATGGCTACTCAAAGCTCCCAGCTGGTGCAGCATTACTACTAGCTATTGAAGATGCAAGGATACTGATCACTGGTTTGTAACCATTTGGTAAGAGAACTGAAAATTATCTGTGCATAATAAATTATCTTTGGATAATGGGATGCAAGACCATCTTATAGGTTTTTCCATTCAAATCAACCATTTTCTAATTAAGTTATAAGCCTATAGGCACTTTAAAAGTTATGCAGGGATGAATGTTGTCAACACAGTACTTCTGAGAGAGACAATTCATGTTTGACAAACTCTGAGTATACGAGACAGATGATGTTTATAGATGGTTATAGAGATGCTGAGGCATCTTTTAAGTTAGCTCCTTCTATCATCATTGTATCAAAGTAATTGTCATTTCACAGACAAACTAGGAGGTGTTGTTTTCACACAAGTGCTGGGCTGTTGCTATATATCGAATGCTATCCTACAACATATTATGTTTGTTTGTGGCATTTCTTGAATTTCTTACCTTAAGATTTTGTTGGACACAAAGAAACGAGAGGTGCACGTAAATAACCTGTAAGCAGCCACAAATAGGTGCTCCTTTCTGACACTGAACAGTAATCAGGTAATCTGATACCAAATCCAGGTCTGTATAAAGGGAACATTGGCCTTTCATTGTCTTGTCTAATCTGAAGGTAGGGCACAGAAATGTTAGTGTAGTGCTAGACTAAATTCCACTATACAATGAACATGTTTTTCATTTGCAAGTTTATTCTAACTTTTCTAAACCATTCTAAAGCATTTGACTAAGTCACTCAGTTGATTAGACCAAGGTGCTCCTTTCATCTTTTACTTGCCTTTTCCACATTTTGTGTGGTTTTAAATCTATATGGTTAATTTACATTTCACATTGTATTTCAGTAAATAATTCTGTAGTACTTAGTATGCTCTGAATGGGATTTTAAATCACATCCTTCATATTAACATTCATGTTCAAAAGCTTATTTATTATTTATTTAATGTGATTTAGCATGACTAAAATTTCTGATTGTTGATCTGAAAGCTCTTGTTGGTGCTTCAGTGTTTTGTTCTCTCTGTAAACTAGTGATAGAACTCTTTGGTAAGCCAGATAAAGTGAGGAACAGGGTTATCATGAATTAGTAAGGTTAGCACATGGCCATAGGGAGGGCCCCTGGAAGCTGTGTGTCTCGCCGCAGCATCTGTGGCAGCATTTCCTAAAGAGACTGTATAAGAAGAGTTATTGTGCACATCACATTTACAAATTGCAATCTGCTCCTTAACAGAAAATGATGAGCTACAGGTTTTCCTGTGGAAGTTACTAACCCACGGTGTTTCCAAAAGGTGCTAAAAACATGTGCAACCCCAAAAGTATACCTACTGTCCGTGTAGATGATTGTTTACTGACCTTCTGCTAGTCTGCTGGCCTCTGTCAGAGCAATTAGCTCAGCAGCCTCTGCTGAGAATTCACCTTTAAACGAGCCAGAAACAAGTGTGGAATAGCTTGACACAACAGCAAAACCCACATGGTTTTTACCTGTGGCTGGATCCTTGAATGCAGACATGTCAACAAAGACGATGAGGTCAGGATTTTGCAGGGGAATCTCACTCAGGTCAGTACATGGGTCTAACCTGAGAGGCAATGGTAATGCCGCAGTGAGGCTCCCCATAGTCCTCAGTTGGCAAAAGGGTAGCGGGATTCAACACAGAGCAATGCTTAACAATGATGTTTGGCATTTTAAATAGCACAGCATTGTATCTCATTCAGCAGCTGACAGGTGAGGGGTTTTCTGCTTGAGCAAAAGCATAGACCAATCATGAGGAACTAAGAGACTCAAATCTGAATAGACCACAATGTCTCGAGGCCACCGCGGCTTTCTCTGCAGCAGCAACAGCCCTGAAAAAACACGTGAGGCCTGCTGCAACTGGGTCAAGCTTGCCTGAATAATGAGCAACCAGTCTTAATTTACCTCCATCATGATGTAGTAGCACAGAAGTCATGCAGCCACCCTTTTCTTTAACTATAAATGGACGTGTCTGATCAGGAATGCCCAGTGTGGGTGTGCTCTGAAGA
This sequence comes from Notoglanidium maculatum, assembly GCA_030068355.1. NCBI lineage: Eukaryota > Metazoa > Chordata > Actinopteri > Siluriformes > Auchenoglanididae > Notoglanidium > Notoglanidium maculatum. The sequence continues at coordinate 14,400,421 of JAQQZX010000015.1, read as the reverse complement.
GCCACTTTCAGTTGAGTAAAAGCCTCCACAGCCTCAGGAGACCAGGTGATCCTGTCATGCACTTGGAGCCCCTTTTCATGGACTAGAGAGCCGAATGGGGACTCAAGAACAGTGTAGTTAAGTATGAATGCATGACTGTAAAAACACATGCCCAGAAACGATATAATTTTCTTTTTAGTGAGTGGCTTCTTAGTGCTCTGACTGCCTCACAGTTCTTGCTGAGACACTTACCTAAAGTTGAAATGTTGTGCCCTAAGAACTTGAGATTTGTAATGACAAATTGGAGATTGTGGAGGTTAGCCTTATGACCCTTTGCAGAAAGATGTTTCAGTAGTGCTATTAGTAGGTATCTGCGAAAGGATTGTATGTGGGTTTGGGACATTTGGGGCTCTAGCACAAATGGCCGCATTTACTGCCTGCAGGTCTTGAACAAAATGCCACTCATTGGGTTGACCCAGGTCTGTATGATTTTTAACTGGAAAAATGGGAGTGCGCACAGGTGAATTTGTACAATCAACAATAACCCCTGCCTCCCCGTAAGGAATTGAAAACCGGCCTGATGCCCTCTACAGCCTCGGGCTTCAAAGGATATTAGCTTTTACATGGTCTGAAATCTGATTGTGGGATGATTATTACAGGCTCCGCACCTACGTCATGGTTTACCTTTAGCCCAAAGCTGCTTTGGAACGTCTGCTAAACAGGGTGAATCTGCAGTAAGTTGGGGAAATTGCCAGCCTGCCCCCTTTTCCCAGACGCACGGGGCACAGAGGGACCGTAGCTTTGCTGCACAACTGATACAGTGTGAGTGTGTGGTATTGCAGCTTGCACATCCCTCACATCCTCTCTGATGGCACCCTATTGAGGATAGGAAGGCTGCAAAGGGTTAGGCCCATGGGGGGGTTATGAGGAGGAAGAGAACTCACCCACCCACTCGTCTGCATCAGCAATGGTGACAGCGAGCATTAGATGTGTTCTGATCTGGGCATGTGTGCTCTGGAATAGCGAGAGGGGCAGGGGTGACAGAAACAGCAGAAGCAGCAAACTTTTTTTTCCCTGTCCTGCTCTCTCCCTCCTGAGTATTTCTGGTGTTAGTACGCTGACCTCGCCTCAACCTGCCACATTGTAAATCCAGCCCAATCCACCTCAACTGTTTCTTGTTCTTTATTCTTTCTCAACCTATTAAGTAATCTGTCTGAAGTAATCTTTCACTGAAACTTCCTCCCTCAGGGAAACTGCAGTGTTCTATCCAGAACTTAACTTGTTTGAATGAATCTGTGCCATAATTTTGAATCATAAATTTAACATTGGGGAGGATGGAAGTGGTACCAGAACCTTTTCCACCACTTCTTTAGACTCCTGTTGACCCATACTCTAAACATGTATATAGATGTTGTGCAATGGGAGATTGGTTGGCTGTCTCTGACTGTGTCCCAGACACAGCATGTACAGCATGTAGCTACACTCCTATACTAACTGCTTGTCAGCAGCAGGTAGGTTCTTCTAATTAACAGGTAGGTTCTTACTTAAAAAATGCCAGGGGACTCGAACTGCCCTTATTGCACCACAGACTCTAACTGCAGCATCTTGTAGAGACTGGTATTTAAATCTGTTGGGGGATTCAAACCGCACTTATTGTACCACAGACTCTAACTGCCGTGACTTACAGAAATAACCCAATCTCAGAACTGCTGCTCAAAATCCTGCTACTTGTGATGGCCCATTCTTGTCACGATTAATTGTGGGGGAAAAGGAATTTAATCACACAGATACTTGGTTTTAAGTGAACAGAGCAAAAGGTTTTATTTCTGTAATCTTGTAGGATCAGGCTGTCACTAGTGAACAAAGTGTTCCTTGCAGAAAGAGCACACTCCCTGTTTCAGTGCTAGCTTTTGTATTCCCCTCCATGCTTGTGTGTGTGCATGGGCTGCTTGGACTAGCCGAGAGCAAGAATGGGGTGATGTTTTTCTGTATTTCAAGGCAACCTGAAACGGGCAGAGGCTCAACTTAAATATTTGAGGTTGTGTGAGATATTCTTGTAAATTCTGATAACATGAAAAATACAACACGTTCTCTTTCCCTACCATGGATATCAATTACACTGCACAACAATTTTTTTGAAAAGTCTTGCTTCCTGAAAAGTTTTTGCTGATTGTGACCGGTACCTACTGGGTTGCACAAATATAGTTTTGGTTTTA
>JAQQZX010000015.1:14371341-14392716 GCA_030068355.1 Notoglanidium maculatum | reverse complement strand
CCTACGTGATGCAGTAAAACCAAAACTATATTTGTGCATACCCAGTAGGTACCGGTCACAATCAGCAAAAACTTTTCAGGAAGCAAGACTTTTCAAAAACAATTGTTGTGCAGTGTTATTAGAACAAATTTTCTGAGCATTTCTACATTTTTGTTTAACTCGGGGAACAGACACAGTCTCAATATGGTTGAACCTGAGTGACCACTCTGTGCAGCTAGCAGACGGTCGGTTTAGCCTGTTTGTCTTCTCCCTGGCCTTGGCTCTGGATTATCACAGATTAACTAGGCCTGTCATGAGACTATGAGCTATGCTGCAAGAAATGAGGGCCGCACCTTCCCGAGTGGAATGGATACCATCCTGCTCTAACAGGCCAGTCTTGCCCTCAAAACTACTCCAATTATCTATAAAGCGCACACTGTTTTTGTTGCACCACCTGGACAGCCAGCAGTTCAGTGACCATAACCTGCTGTAAGCTACATCACCACATCTCATTGGAATGGGGCCAGAGCATACTACTGCATCGGACATCGCCTTCACTAATTTAAACACCTCTACAAAATTACACTTGGTAACCTCTGACTGATGAAGGTGTATATCATTTGCTCCTACATGAATATCTATCTTAGAAAACCTGTGCTTGCCTAGAACCCTAAGATTGCTATGTCCGGTGCCCTGGCTCCCGGTATACACCTAACTATATAGCTGCAGGTGCCCCTAAAGGCCTAGCTAATTTAATGTGCCTTAAGACAGAGTCTCCTATAACCAGAGCTCTTTCAGGTTTCTCGGTGGGTGTTTCATTGGCGCTGCAATTATGCTGCCGGGTTGTCACCCATTTGCCCTGCTGTGAGTGCTCTAATGCCGGAGCTGGGGGATTGCTAACTCCGCCTGAGTCATCCAGACTTCCCCTACATACACTACACCGCTCTCTAAACCTCTTTAGAGACTGGATGCGCGCACCTAATGCTGCAATTTTATCCGTCAGTGAGCTAACTAATAAACACTAATCACAAGTAAAGCAATTACTAATGACGGAGGAAGAATAACTAAACATCCTGCACTCCACACACTGAACAAGCTGAATGTTTGCCATGATAAATGTTTAACGTACCTTAGTTGAAGTTTCGTTGATAATATTTTCGGCAGATCCAATGTGGATGGCTTCCACTTGCAGTGTTTAGGCAGGGAGAAAAATGAAAAAGAGAAAAAAAGCGAGTTCTCCGAAAAGAAAGAAAGAAGAAAAAAGAAAACGTAACAGAAGGAAAAAAAGGAAAAAATAAGAAATGATGTCAACAGAGCAACTACAATAGGAAACAATGCCTATGCAAGAGCCTCTATGAGATCAAACTATGGATTCATGAGAAAAGTAACATTTATTGTGCATGACACCCAGTGATTTGCTGTTGAGGATCTGGATTTCTTTGGCTTTATATCTCACCTGGAGCCATGCTTTGCGTGTTCCAGACAGAAATACTTTTAAAATGTTTCCAATCCCCAAGCTCTATCAAATGGTTTATGGCCACATGGGCCACCTTGTGAAAAATAATGTTACCTTGTTGTGTTTTACAAATGATATATTGAGTTCCATGTCCATGTTAACCTCACCAGCTAATTGAATGTATATGCTGTTGCTAATAAACAGTAATCCCATAGTCAGGTGCATAGCTGTTTTCTTATGGAAGTTTGTGTAGCTGTTTAATTAAATATTTACATTTCGGTAAAGCTACTTTGTGAAAGTCAGTTATTAAAAGTTCTATTTAAAATAAATAAGATTTTATCTTTCTATCCAGTTTTACCTTGCTGCTTTTTTCAAGGTTGTCATTCAAAGTTATGTTCGTAGCCAGACTTCGACCATTTAGTTGCATTTTTGGAGACATTGGGACTAAATTTAATAAATAGTTGTACCAGTGTGACGTGAAATTATGTCCCCTCCCTTTTTGTAAAAAATCATCGTATACATCACATAACACTAGAAGGAGTGAGATTTTGTGTGTGGATGCGTACACGAGACAGCGAGTGATTGGAGTGGCGAGCTAATGATACGTTTTCGCTTTTCTCTTGTAACTATGAATTGTCTTTTTGTAAGCTTAGAATGAGTCCTTTATATGTACATGGGAAACTGGCCCACCTCTATGTAGCAGCCTAGTTTGTGCCACTTCAGTATCCCTTGTGAGCGAGCGCTATGGCAATCGAGCAGACGGGCACTGGAGACAGCTGTAGGGTGGGTTTTATCGGTTCAGTTCAGTGAAAATACAATCCAGAAAAATTTACGTGAGGTGAAATGTGCTCGTGTGTAGAGTGGGTGAATTAGCTCTTCCAGGTAGGTGGGGACGCAGCGGCTGTTGTGTTCCTCTGGCTTTCGGGATAACGAAAACCTCATGGTGAGTCTGAGTTAGAACCAGATCACCGTGTTTTTCCGCTGCCTCTTTTTATCTGCTGCTGCCGTGGGCTGGAGCGTGGATGGAAATCCTCCTCCAGCCGTGCTGGGTTAGATAACCCCGCTTTCCTCGCTACCATCGAGAGGAATCCCTGGCCTCTTCTGGGATTTCCCGGCAGGGAGGAGTGCTTGCTGGTGTTCTCTGACGGGGCTATGTAGCCACAGACGTCACGCCCAAAACGGACAAACCTGTTTCAAGTGGCCACATGAATGCGGAAGAAAGCACTAGAAGAGCAACTAATAAGAAGAAAGGAAGAAAAGGAAGAAGAAATAAGATTAATCAGTGATTACTGTTGCTAGCTAACAAGTTTGAGAACACCTATTAATAAGCACGAAAAAGCATAGGAGTGTGAATGCAAGTACAATCCCTATTGAAAAAAATTTGGGATGCTGTGTAAAATGTAAATAAAACAGAATGCAATGATTTGCAAATCCTTTTCCACCTATATCCAATTGGATCCAATACAAAGACAATTACTTTTGAAATTGATAAACTTGTTTTTTAAATGTGCACTCATTCTGAATGTGATGCCTGCAACATGTTACAAAAAAGTTGGGATGGGGCAACAAAGACTGGAAAAGCTGTGGAATGCTCAAAAAATACCACCTGGAACATTCCAGAGGTAAACAGGTTAATTGGTAGCAGGTAATCGTATCATGAATGGGTATGAAAGGGACATGGTTGTTCACAATCAAGGATGGTGCAAGGATCAACATACAGTTTCTCAGCATTTCAGTTTGTCAATGTACAAGTGTTAGGAATTTCACCTTCTACAATTCATAATATTATCAAAAGATTCAGAGAAATGAGAGAAATCTTTGCACATAATGGCAAGGCCAAAAACCAACATTGAATGCCCGTGACCTTCAAGCGCTCAGGCGGCAATGCATTGAACATGATTGTACAAAGGACGTTTCAGATGGGTTCAGGAAAACTTCAGAAACCCATTGTTGGTAAACTGCATCTACAAATTAAAAGCAAAAGCCATACATCAACAACATCCAGAAACACCACCAAGTTCTCTTGGCCTGAGCTCCTCTGAGATGGACTAATACAAAGTGGAAAAGTGTGGTCTAAAGAGTCCACATTTCAAATTGTTTTGGAAGTCATGGATGTTGTTTCCTAGGCTAAAGAGGAAAGGGGCCATTCAGATTGTTACTAGTGCAAAGTTCAAAAGCTAACATCTGTGATGGTGTGGGTGTGGGAATGCCCATGGTATGGGTAACTTGCACATCTGGTGAAAGTTAATGCTAAAAGGTTTTGGAGCAACACATGCTGCTGTCCAGATGATGTCTTTTTCACGAACGTCCCTGCTTATTCCAGCAAGACAATGCTGCAAGAGCCACATTCCGAATGTGTTACAACAGCGTGGGTTCATAGTAAAAAAGTGTGAGTATTAGACAACTGGACTGCTCTTCCCACAGTCCAGACCTGTGCATGACACACTATACCAAGAAAAAATTTCACTTTCACAACTTCAACAGTTAGTGTCCTAAATTCCCAATTGCTTATTGAATGATTCTTTAAAAGAAAAGGTGATATAACATGGTGGTAAATATGCCCCAATATGGCATATATATATGTATCCAATGCAGGCATTGGATCAAGAATGACGTACGAAAAACAATAAAAAAAATTTCTTTACAAAATATATGTTTATTATGTACTATTAAGTTTGTGTTTATATATTTATTGCATATTTGCAAAAAAGTTAAGCTTATCTAATTAATTACAGGGCAAAAAGGATTTGTAATCATTGCGTTCTGTTTTTATTTACATTGTACACGGCATCTTTTTTTGGAATTGGGGTTCTATATGGAAGTGCGTGACAGGCACCTGATGGCCACTGTACATTCTAGTGCAAGCTTGGAAAGGGAGGGGTATTCAGGGAATTAAATAAATCTTAATTTAAATTCAAGTCTCATTTGTGATTTTTATTAAATTGTTGTATTTTATCATATGAAAATCATGATACTGGCATATATAATGTTTAGTTATCTCCACCCAATGACTGTATAAATTATTTATAAAGTCGATGTCTCCACCAGGTTTTAACAGAGTTGACGTTCAATTGCCAGATGTGGTGTCTCACAGACCAGACCAATAAGAGTGAATTTGCTGAGGCAAGCAAAATTAAGATGGAGAATTCTGAACTTCATGAAATGAGAACCTCATGAAAACTATTCAAATCAGTTCAGTATGTGATATGCTTGATATGTTGTGTTCTCTAGAGAGGTGGGAGTAACAAGAAAAGTATGGCCAAAGATGACTGAGGCTAAAGGCCTGAGATGGTAGCATGAAAACGTTGCGTTGCATATCAGTTTAAGTGATGCACCGAAAATTTTTGCTGGTGCTCTTACAATTTTAAATTAGGATCATAAGTGCTACTAGTGGAAAAAGTTTATCCTTCTGTGTCGAACCTACGGCGTAGGGTATGATGGATCTGCGTGCCCCATGGTGTAGCCTGCGCCATGCTTGATGTGCACCTCCCCAAAAATGTAACTACCTGTCACAGGGAAGGAAGACCGCAAGAAGTGTGACTGGTCTGCTTGTTAGCCTGCCTGCAGCCTGAGAGCATGCATTCCTTGTTTATCATTGCTATGACAACTGTGCGAGCTGTGGCAGCCTGTGCTACTCTCGTTTTACTTTTGCCTGTTTAATGCAAGCTATAAAAGAGAATTTTTTTTTAAAAAGTAAGTAAATTATTTTAGAACTGATGTCTATTGTTGCTCTCTCTCGCCTGCACACGTGTAGGCATATGAATGAATTAAAGAAAATATAGTACTGCTCTAATTTTTTTTTTTGTTTGTTTTTTTGCTTTTGCAAGGAAAATGGTATTTTTTTTCTTTCTGTCCACTTAAACATTTTAAGTCATGGAAGTTTTTCAGGACACTTGTACCGAATACAGACAAGTTAAAACTCTTCGGAAATGCTTTCAGTTGGAATTCACCTGGCATTTGAAACCATGTGTGGTGCTGAGTAGATGTTGTGGTATCTGGCACTGCCCCTGTTCAGAATCAGCCTCTCGTGCATTATAACAGTTAGCAATAAGTATCAGCCTCTCAAAATGGGTCTGTTTGTAATGTTTTTAAATAAAAGAAAAGTTTGTTTAGTTAATAAAGGTCTTTTGGTGATTTAGTATTGGTTCTGGACTACTTGGTATGGACACTGGCAATATGGCAAAAGTTTACACTGTGCTTGGAAGACACATGGTGTTGCATCATATGCTTGTCATGTTATTTATATGCAATGCAACAGGATTCATTATATTTCTACATATTTTTTCACCATGACCAGAAGAAAGAGCCAGTTGGAGATGAAGAAACCCTTCCCGAGGAAGTCCAGAATCTGGAGACACTCACAGCAGACATATTATCGGTGAGTCAGATTTAATACATCACATATGCAACACATAATGCAGAAGCCTGGTCACAGTCTAATTCAAGGCATGTTTAATATATTAGTAGTTTGTTTGTATCTTTGGCTCATTACGGATATATTATGTAAGAAATAATACAATCATGCTGTTGTAGAAAATAATAAATAATGGAATTGTGATTATATTCCTATGTGAGCAGATGTGAAGCATTTTATTCCTTTTATACCTCAGTAGTTGTGCATTGACTTCAGTTTGCTAGTAACACGTGACTCTTTGACTTGAAATTAAAGAGGCAATTAAGTAGTTATTATGTTGTCATTTTTCCATTAGCAATAAGTGTTGAATGCCAAAATGACAAATGCTTATGAGGAAGAACATTTGTGTTTTCAAAAACAAGTGGGAAGAAGAGTTTTCCTTTATTCCTATTATGCAGACTGGAGATGAATTATTCTGTCTTTTGTGTGACTTGTTCAGTCAAATTCATTTCAAGTCAAACTTGGAGGCACCAAAAGAAATTACAGCAAAATATTTTCATGTGAAAATGGGAGAAAAGCTGCAACAGCATTATATCAAATTATGAATGGTGTGCCAGCTATGCTGTGTCAGAGAAATGGAACATTTTACATATTAATTAATGACATTGTAATTGATTTTCAGTTAGCTGATGTGTCATAAGTTGCACTTTAGATGTCTCACAATGTGTACGCTCATGTACAGTGTCCATAACTAAAGTGGCCGGACAAGAGGTGAACCCTTGCTGTATCTTTAGTACCTTCTCTGACTACAAGATTCTTGCAGTACAGACTCTGGCTCCAAATTTTACAAGATGGCGACTTCCAAAAATCACACAGTAGGATGGAATGGCGCCATGTTGTCCGATCATATACAGTCATTGATTGAAAATATTTGTGGTAGTACAAGGACAATTGGATCAGTGGTCTTGTTTTAAATGGCAAAAATTGGATGCTTAGCATGGCATTTTTGTAGGACATCACTCTACATTTCAATGAGCTTAATCTTAAGATGCAAAGGAACAATAACTTTCAAATAAATTTGTGAGCATGTGCCTGTTAAAGCATTTCCAGTAAAAATGAAATTGCTTTGCGTAAGTGTTATCAAACGTGATTTTTAATGGTTTCCAAACCTAGAGCGACAGGAGTTGTTGATGCCCTCCTGTGTCAGCTTTTCTGTGATGTCCATGCCAGATTGATGGAAAACTATAGCACAAGATTGAAAGACACATGATATTCATCAATTAAAAAGCCTGACCATGAGTCTTGAAATCTTTCATTCTTGAACTGTAGGTTTCTTGCTAATTCCTCCTCAGAACTGACAAGGTAGATGTTCAAAACCTGCTAGAAGGATTATCACAATGTTCCCCTTAACATAAGGATGTGAGGCATTTCAGTCCTGTCAAGTATCAAAAGCAAGAAAAGTAATCACCTAAGTATTACACTAAGGAGGCCCTTAGAATTGCAGTTTCAAGAATGCAGCCTAATTTCTCAACACTTGTTTTGCAGATGGAGTCCCACAGTTCATTTAAAGATAGGCTTAGCTATCTTAATTACTAGATTGTTTTTGTCATGGAAACAGTATTACACTTACTTGTTTTTATTAGTGAGATGACAAGCAAATTTTGTGGCTCTTCACCGGTACAATTTTGTGTGGTATAGCTTTTGAATTATTGCAGTCTAAGGACCACTGCCTTAAAGGAACAACTATACTCCATCTGTTATAACGTCCTATCAGTGAAGTCTCCGTCCACAAGTTCTAAACATTTTTCTGATGCACAGCTTCATCATATAGAGGATTATATATTTTTATTTGTTAATTAGCACTTTTTAAATAAATCTGTTTCTCAGGCTTTTTCATATTGTATGAATAGTAAATGTTGGATACAGTACAAAATGTTTTAAATGGGGTTTTAATATTAAGTATTTACCACATTTATTATTTATTTATTTATTTAGTGATATGTTTTCTCCATACCTCATTGATTTTTGTAATTTGCTGTGCACATTTGTGTAGGGTTTAACATTTGTCACTGTATTTCTGACCAGCAAATGAAGAGCTTTACAAGTATGTTTTCATCCCTGATTTTATGTAGAGTCTCCCAAGCAAAGGTTCTTGTGTGTTTAAATATGCTTAGTGCAAAGTTATTTTGTTCCAATTTAGACCATATGGATATATATAGATAAATGTAAGTTTAATAAGTGTATGTATGTGTATAAGTTTATATTCAGAATTTATATACTTTTGTGAAGCTGCTTTGAGACCATGTCTGTTGTTAAAAGTGCTATACAAATAAAATTGAATTGAACCAGAAAAAACAACTAGAGAACCAAATTGTACCTTTGTCCCCCCCCTTAGTTTTAAAATTGCTCAAATACTTGTAGTGGGTTTTAAAAAAAAAAAAATTTTTTTAAAGTAACTGTTCTGTCCATTTCTGTCTTAAAATGTTATATCCCTAACAGGCACTGACTGTGACTCAGATTAAAAAGGTTCGAGGGTTGGTGGATGAAGCAATTCAAAGAACAGACTATGAGAGGCTGAGGCTGGAGATGGAGCGCTTTGAGTCCCTGAGAGAGATTGGCAACCTCCTACACCCCTCTGTTCCCATTAGCAATGATGAGGTGAAATTTTACTCCAACTTTGCATCAACATGCTAAATATGGAAAGGCTGGGCTGACTCAAATAAATGTTCTTTTAACATTGTAACTGACTCTTGACCTCAGTAGGAAGTGTTTGAATTAAGTAATTGAAACTGAACTTGGGCTATGTTCACATAGCAGGCAAACGTGTCCTGAATCCACTCGGGCTATATGTGGATGTAAAATGTGGGCTATATCTGACATTAGTCTTAACTCATTGATCTTAGTCTTAACACTCCTAAATTGACTTGCATGAACAAGGGAACAATGATACATGATGCGTTCAAGTTTACTGTATAGAGGGCTGTATTTTATCCAGCCACAGACACGCCTTTGTTATTTGCTGTTCACATAGATTTATTAATTGCATGGCTATCACATTTAAAAAAAGGTTCAGATTTAGGCCACTTTTGCATGCTGTGTGAATGTAGCTTTAGAGCACTTTTTTCTTTTCTTTTTTTTAAATTCCAAGTTTCATTGAAGAAGCTTTTTCTCATGTCTTCTAAAGTTACCAAATTCTTGGTAGCTGATTTATTATTTTGATGTGAGCAAAACTTTCCTGAACTGTGCATAACACATGCAATTAGAAAGGACATCTTCCACATGTCTTTGTGGAACAAAAGCTCCTAACATCTTGTACCATTGCAACAGATGAACATTATAAGGTGTAATTATAAGGTGTAAGGTTTAAAGTGGCTTAAACCAGAGTGGTTCAAAGGAGTGGGGCTTTGTATGCTATTGGGATAGGCAAATATCATTCTTCCCCCTACAAAAAACATTCTATGGTCTTAAGTAGCCTTGATTATATGAATAACTTGAGTAAAAAAAAAAGTGTACATCTTTCAGTTCTCAAAGTTATGGTGTTTAATAGGCTGGTGTGATATAATTATTTTATCTATACTTGATATTAAACTGCCACGATATCCAGTGATGCAATTTAACATCCTAATACAGGTTGTCGCTCAAAAATATTTTTATTTAAACATTTATTTACCTAACTGACATTCTGTTTCAACCAACATAACCAGCAAGGTCATTTTAAAAGCTTGGATAATCTATACCAAGATGGCACGAGAAACTGTCACACCTTAGGACTGACTGGAAGAGTGTTTGGATTTTATTACCATACTCCTCCTAATGAAAGGCAGGATGTAGAACCTACAGATAGCTAGGTAGCTGCTTCGCAGACCTGGAGCAGTACTCCTCTCAGTTCCACTAGGAGGATGAAACACTCTTTGCTGAATGGATGATATCATTGGTTGGCCATGGTGATGACCTGTCACCCAGTGGGCCTTTCTCTGCTTAGACAGGGAAGCATCCATGTTGTGGCAACATCACAGATTTAAACGATTTGGAGTATATAACCTTGGGTCGGGATCCTGAGTTCGGTCACAAGGTCACCCTGGAACCCATTCACCAACTTATGCAGGGCAAGCTTATAGCAAGGAATGTAGTGTTCCCACCCTTCTTGAAATGAATATGGCCATCAACAATATAACTATCAATAGATCTTTCACTGTCTAAAATTCCACTGGCTGAAATGAAAATTCATTGAATTAAATTCAAAATGAAAATCACAACACAGTCAGTGTGTCCCAGGCCTGAATATGATTTAACAAGGTGGAGGGCAGCGATTCTTCAACACCGACAATCCACTGGCATTCTGGCACACAGACAGGCAACACATTTTGCTACTAAAATATTGATAAGTCAATGTTCAAAATGATAATAAAAAAATAGTATTGTATGTACCAGTATCTAAATTGAATAGATTCCTGCAGAAAGTGCAAGTGTTTTGTGATGGCAAATCTTCAGTGTCACAAATGCACATCACAATTCTACACTTATAATTTATTATATGCCTAACTTTGCATTTAACCCTGGGCTAATTTGACCCTTTTCACCATTCATATTTCTGATAAGAGGGAAAAGAACTAATTTGAACCTTTTGGTGTTCAGTATTGGAAGAACTACAAAGTGCTTTAATTCACAGAAACTAACCCTAACCCTAGGGGCCTCTGCTCAGCTGACTGAATCACATGACACTTCTGCTTGCCCTCATAAAGCACTTCCAGTTGGTTGGCCACTTCATGCCACTTATCAGCCTAAGTTTGTGAAGCTCTTACTCGTTCTTAATCTCTCTTAATCTCCATCGTTTATTTTCCTAAACTTTGTTTTCTAATGTTTAGCAAAAGTTGTAAATGATGTTTGCAGTGAAGTAAAAGCAAGCAAAAGCTGTTTGAAAACATAGGGCTTTGCTTACTAATCCAAACACTATTCACGAATAGCATGTTAGCCACTAGCCTAGCACAGATTAGGCCCATTTGAACTCTTCTGGATTTCCTGAATTTAAATAAAAAGGGTCATTATTTGAATACATAAAGCAAATGAAAAAGAAAGTTGGAAAACATTCACAAGCATAAGCCCTTTCAACTATGTGCAATGATTCCTTCTTTCAGTAGGGGAATTGAGTCTCTTCCCATTTATTTCAATGGGAAAATCAATGATGAAACACGGCAAAAAAAATGAGAGGAGCTATCGATTAGCTTTTTACAAATAAAGAGGGAGACGGAGGGGGAGGAAGACCCTGGACTTGAGGAGTGGGGTTTGAGGGAATTGGCTCCTATTTCCATGATGCAGATGATGCCATGTGGGAGGGCAGGAAGAAGAAGGGGATTCACGAGATAGAGGGAGGGACAAGGGGCAGGGTGGCCTTGACACCATGAGCTCAACAAGCATCAGGGCCTGTGGAAGCACTGGTGATGCTATATTGGAGTGCTGCTGACCTGTTGCAAGATTGTTTGGTATTTACAAGATTCAAGAGTGTATTCAACACTTGTAGCTTGTCCAGTGCACCTTCAAAACACTCAAATCATTCAATGTTGCGCAACAAGCAGTGATGCAACATATTTGAATTAATTAGCTTGTAATAAGTTAAGTTATTTGTCTGACCCAGCAGGGCTAATTGAGTATTCTTAGCATATGCAATATACAGTATATTTTTACCGTCTTCTATGTCAAGTCATCGAGTCTCTATCCTGCTTTCGATTAACTTCAAAGTCAGCGAGTGTGACGACTCTTAGGATCGATTTTGGGCATTGAAACCCCAAAACTTTGGAGTTGTTTCCACACACCAGAAATGATTCACCTCATTTGCTTACACACACACAGCAAAATTTATTTGGCATTGCAGTGTTTCAGTTAGTGAAATAGGCAGCAGGTATTTTTCCTCTGGCAATTTTTCCTCTGGCACACTACTTGATTAATTGCTTTCTAGTTATGCAGGTTTGTAGGTTGTTGACGAATCTTGCTCTTAATTAGGATGCAGATAACAAAGTTGAGCGCACCTGGGGTGACTGCACAGTGCAGAAGAAGTATTCTCATGTGGATCTGGTTGTCATGGTGGATGGATATGAAGGAGAGAAAGGTGCCATCATTGCAGGAAGCAGAGGATATTTCTTGAAGGTTGAGTATAAAACAACACCTTATTTATGCATAAGTAGATAAATTATACAAAAATATTGATCTTGAGCATCTATGGCTGGTGGGCTGCCCTGTACACACACACACACACACACACACACACACACAGATATAGATATTGTAGAACTACAGTACTTCATGTGTGTACTGTAAACCACCCAATGCTTAATGTTTCATATTTGTCAGATATGAGTAAAAAGGTATATGCCAGATGATTAAAAATGTAAATGTGTATATTCAGATGTTAAGTATTGAGGCATATTTTTACATTTTGGAACACAATGTGTAATAACCACTTGTGTTTGTGTTTTGTCATTTTCATTAGGGACCTCTAGTTTTACTGGAGCAGGCTTTGATTAACTACGCCCTACGGATTCTTTACAGCAGGAATTACACTCTCCTCTATACACCTTTCTTCATGCGGAAAGAGGTCATGCAAGAGGTTGCCCAACTCAGCCAGTTTGACGAGGAACTGTATAAGGTTTTTACCTTTCACTTTTGCTTATTGGCAGGGGTGTAAAAAAAAAAAAAAGGAAGAAAAAATAAAAATCTCAGTCAATTAGAACTGGAAATAAGCTGCCAAAAATTTATTCAAGTGAATGTAAAAAAGGTTCTAGTATTAAATGTACTTTACTTTTAAAAAAAGTATACTCTTTCTGCTTGACCCCATTTCCTATTAAAAAAACTCACTAAACCATGCCAGAGGATTCTGTCCATAAGTCATTGAAATGTGGCCAGGAATCCAGACAAGCTGAATGCAATGGTGACAAATTGGTGTAACCCACATGAAGTGTTGTTTTTTTCCATTGTGACATTGGAGTTCAGGGAATCCGTAATTAAATACAGTGTTGAAATTAAATGTGAACTGCGCCTAAACCAAGCATTTGATCAGTTAATGGCATTTGATAAGCTTTAAATGTAGACACTGCATTGACTACTGAAGTCCACGCAAAAAGAACAAGGTTAACCAGTCCACAATGGGAACTAAGCCAACTGGCCAGGAACAGTCACATTGTGACTCCTTAATATCATATCGTATCATGTCACATCATGTCGAGCATGTCCTGGAGAAGTTTCCAAACCTTCTGTTTCTTGTACTCCGATAAAATCGGAAGCTGTTCACAACCACCCCAGGGGAAGTCTCGTTGTGCTGTCCTATGAGACTAATGCAACCAGGTTGTGGAAAAAAGCACATCAGAACTTGCAACTGGTCTGCGGTCTGGGATAGTGAGGCGTGGTCTGTACAGGGAACGGAGGTGGACTTGGACGCATTTTTCAGGGTTCAACTTTGATCCCTGCTCCTCACTCCCACTCTCAAATCACTGTTGCCAAGTCAACAGAGACCACTTATTTCCATGGTTTTAGGAAGATGAGATGGTATATTTGTAATGCATCTCATTATTTGTAATGGTTTGTTCACCTTGCCCAATAGTCAGTTTCCCGGACTCATCATGTGACATCAACCAGCCTTTGTCACTTTGAATGGAATTTGGAAATCACCATAGGTAGTAAAACGGATGGTTTGGATGGATGGAGATGGTTTAGGGTTTTATTTTGCCATAATTTGCCCCTTGCTTCCTGTTTCCAAGGGACAGGGATGGGAATAGTGCAGAGAAGAGATGGAGGGAGAGAAAACATGGGGCTGCCTGCACCCGGATATACTGCCAATTGGACTGCCTATTCCACCTTTGTTGGCCAGTGGTATTGGACATGGTTTGTCATCCCTTCAGGCAGTTGGTTGGTGAACCACACGCTTTGGATCCACATGCGTGCGCAGATTAGCAACTATTGATTGGCACTTATTGGGCCGTGTGCTGGCCTAACTCTGAAAATTCTCATTTTGCATGTGGTGTCACATGATGTCTGTGCAGACATCAAGGTTGGCACGGGTGTTCCTGTGTTTGCCCACCATCTGATGCATCGTCTTTAAGTTCATGAACTGATAGTAAAGAATAGCTGAACATTACTGTGTGCCTTTGTGTCAAGACTCCTTAAGTACAGCAAAGTACTTAGTTTTCATACATTTCTCTCCAATGGGGAAATCGGGTGAATATGGGTTGTCGCTGTCTGGAGGGAGAACTTTGCAGTTAGTCCACACACCCTAGTTTGTAGCTGGTATTTTAAAAAGAGAATATTCATTAGCCAAGGCTGAAGCAGGGTGGTGACTGTTAAAGAAAGGAGCAGTCCACCCCAGCATTCTTTAAGTGTAACAATTTCTCCATTTCACTTAGAAGTTTGGGAGAGGAGAGCGTGACCAGCGGAGGGTGACATACCAGGTGAGGAGGCTGATACGGTCTCTGAGCTCTAAAGCTATGCTTTGGGTTCGGGTCCTGCAGTTGTTGGCTCAACCCTCAATGAAAACATGTCTCTCAGAGAGTAGATCCTCCTGCTGAGGAAGGAAATTGAGAAGCTTACTATGAAGCAGTGAGTTGGCCTTCACTGTTTTGCTTCCCCAGACAGAGGCATTCAATTTTTTTATTTTTATTTTTTATAATAAGATGAGATGTCAACAGGCTGAGATTAGAGGTAGATTCACTAAAATGCATTAAGCTTGCAGACACAACAGAAAAGCTTGACCCAATTATGGCCAGGACCTCAAGAGTGATGATTGACCTGTACTCTCAGGGAGGTAGGGGTGGCATAATTTCCCTTCCTTGTCAATTACAGTGACACTAGCCAATCATGGGCATTTGTAAGCTCATGCATATGGAGGGTGGTGGACTGTGTTCCTCCAAGTTTGTTACTTGGAGGAAATAGCACTGAAGGCAGGATGTTGTATGTTCAGCAGTTTGAAAATGTGCAGTCTGCTGGCTTCACATGCCTTTGGAAGAAGCATTTGATCGCCTTCACCCTCCCTGGTTGGTAGCTGTCATGTGATGGGAGAGACCTGTCTGGTGGCCCTAACTGAAATTAGGAAATTTCGAAAATTAGAAAATTCCCCACACCCTCAAAAAAGCTTAGACATGTTAACCTGTCTTGATTTTAAGTTTAATGGATAATTAATGAAATTATGATTTTTTTTTTTTTTAAATGAAGGCTCAAGGATGAACTCTAATGTAATATATTTGTCATAATTTGCATTTAATATGAGCACTGAAAGTGAAACAATGGCTAACTAGGAATGTGAAGAGAGTGGGCAGGTCAATGCTAACTGACATAAATAAGTAAAAAGCCGCTGTGTGAGTCACATATGGTAAGACATTGTGCTAGTAGTAGAATTGCATGTTATCTTTGACAGCCATTGTACAATATATTGTTAGTTAGCTTGTGGCATAGCTTAGGCCTAGAATAAAGGGTTCCAGAGATCTCTGACAGGAACAATAGCCTTTCAACTGTGCAGTGTCTGTCACGCCCCACTCCTAATGCCACTGTCAGTGTAATTAAAAATGTAATGCAAGGTCTGTAGCGCCATTTCTGGGTGAATTTATGTTTGTAGAACAAGATATTAATGTTTGGTACTGAACTTCAATTATGCAAGTTGTATTTGAATTTTGAAAAAAATTACAAAATACATTTTTGTTATAATGAGCCATTTGCGGTCACTTGCGAATACTTGAATAATTAAGTGTTCATAACCATCCCTACCTTTGGGATTATTCTCTCCTTGTTTACTCAACCCTGTCTTTGCAGGTTATTGGGAAGGGTAGTGAGCATTCTGATGATACATCAGTGGATGAGAAGTATTTGATTGCCACTTCAGAACAGCCCATTGCAGCCTTCTTGCGAGACGAGTGGATTAAGCCAGAGGACTTGCCCATCCGCTATGCTGGCATTTCTACCTGCTTCAGACAAGAAGTGGGTTCCCATGGCCGAGACACCCGTGGCATCTTTAGGGTTCACCAGTTTGAAAAGGTTTGTTTGCTTATCAAACAGGAGACAGGCAGTTTTTGTTGTATAAAAACCTTGAATAAATTCAGTAAAATTTACACAACTTGGAAGTAGTAGTATTTCACCATTTGGTGATTGAATTGTTACTTTTTTAAAAATAATAACTGTAAATTCATACACAGATTGAACAATTTGTGTATGCCTCGCCTCATAACAACAAGTCGTGGGAGATGTTTGATGAGATGATCACAACGGCAGAAGAGTTTTACCAGTCGCTAGGATTACCCTATCGCATTGTTAACATTGTTTCAGGTCAGTCTTGTTTTTAACAGTTAGTCCCATTTTTAAAACATTGTTTCTGGCTAATTGGAAATTAAGACTTGAACTTAACTATCTTTGTGATGCAAAGTTGAAAACAGTACTTTATATGCATCTAACAATATATTGTGCATCAATAAATTGCTGTACAACTTTATGACGATCCAAATCAATGGAAATAAATGAACTGCAAATAATCTTAGTTTTCCTAGCTGTAATTGCATGATTTAGACAACAGAGGGTGCAATAACATACAACAAAGTGAATACCCATGACCTCACTGTGGGCCAAAGTAACACGTCTCTAATGCCATGAAAACATGCTGAAAACCAATTCTAAACTGGGAAAGAGCTTTTTTGCTTATTTACAAACAAATTCAACAATTTGTCTTTATAGACTGCTGAAAACAAAAGAAAAGACATGCAAATGGAGGTTGTTTTAATTTTCCAGTCTTCACAAATGTTCATAATTATTAAGAAAACTTATATTTAACTTAAAACTTAAAATGCTTATTATTAACATTTTACATTTTTAACAAAAGGAATATTTTGGTTAATAGGCCATATTTTACTTGAGCCTTTTTTGTAAAATCGATATTCACAAAATTTTGTAAGTTATTGTTTATTAAGAATATTTTTAAAAATGTAACTAAAGGGATGTTTAAGTTGATACAGAATAGGAAAATAAATGTTGTGTTCTTTGTTAATAAAAATTTCTTGTAAATATCGTGGTAAAATCAAATGATCCCAATATCATGAATCAACTCTAATTGTGAATTGCCTGAATCATTGCATGCTTTGTAGTTTAAAGTAGTAATAGTAAGTTAAGTTCAAATCTTATTTTCCAAAGAGAGATTATAATGCTAATTCTAGCCATAATTAATATATTTACTTAAGGTTAAAAATGATTGAAAAGGCACTGTGGTCATATTGTATTCTGGCAGTTTTGCAAGTGAGTTGAACCCCTAATAAATATCATTTTTTCCTGTTTTGTAGGTTCTTTGAACCATGCAGCTAGTAAGAAGCTGGACTTGGAGGCTTGGTTCCCAGGCTCTCAGGCTTTTAGGGAGTTGGTGTCCTGCTCCAACTGCACGGACTATCAAGCTCGCCGCCTACGTATACGCTATGGCCAGACGAAGAAGATGATGGACAAGGTAAGGCTGGTAATTTTCCCTAGAGAAAAATATCCTTAAGGAAGTTAGTATTAATAATTTAATACTCATGGAAAATATTAAATAATAATACAAAATAATAAAATATTAACTTGTTTTTGCAAGGCTGAGTTTGTGCACATGCTCAACGCAACCATGTGTGCTACTACCCGTGTAATATGTGCTATTTTGGAAAACTACCAGACTCCAGAGGGCATAATGATTCCAAAGCCACTCAGGGAGTTCATGCCTCCAGGTAATCATATCACATGTTTCATCTATGCCAATATATTTTGTGAATTTTATGGTTGGTTACTGTTACAGGCCTTTTGAGATTCTCAGGTTTAGTGATGAATATTACTTAAACCATCTCTTTATAGCGGATCCTTTGCTAATAGTGATGTAATGTTGAGTAACCATTGGCAGATTTTTCTAAACATATTGGGGTGTTTTTTGTCATTAAAATGCTAAATCTTTTTAAAAAAATTTGAAGGAGATTAGCATAAAATGAGTATATTTGGTGAGGATTGTGTATATAATTGCTCATGTACTACATTTATTGATTTCTTTGTGGTTCTTTAATTTAGACTTAACAGAAATAATAAAGTTTGTGAAGGCAGCTCCTATTGACCAAGAGTTGTCAAAGAAGCAGAAGAAACAAGAGGGAGGAAAGAAAAAGAAGCAGCAAGCCAATGCCACTGACTTGCAAAACAAAGTAGAGAACATGTCAATGAATGACTCCTAAAATCTTCTGTCCTGTCACTGTGGCAATTAATTATTGGTCTCTTCAAAACTTCTATTTCATCCCATTAGTTTATCATATCTATATAATTTCACACCACTTCTTCTTCCCCCACCCCTTTGGGTGGTAATCATGCATGTAAACCTGCCAACAGTACGGTTATTTTCACTAACATGAAACATGCTTTCATTTAAACTGGAGACCTGTTATAGCTGTCACCAATGGCATTGTACAGAGCTTGCTTGAGATATCTTCACAGAGATGTTTGTATGGTGAGCCATTCAAATAAATAAATATGAAACAAAGTGTCATGCCTATTTTATTTCATTAAAGCTAGTTTGGATTGTACTGTAATAGTGCAATAGACACTTATCTCTTTCTTTCTCTTCAAATTCTCCCATATCTCTTCCCTTTCAAAAGCTGAGCCTTAATTAATGGTCTTTTAATTTTTGTCTGTCTCAGTGAAGAAATTAAAGACAGGGTCAAATGAGGTATATTTGCAAATGTTACTGACCTTCATTAGGATAAACTTGCAATTAAAATAAAAATATATAGATGTACCTAATTTAACATGCATTTCAACCCTTTACACAAATTGAATTGAAAGAAGCATTTAAACTTTTGTTAAAAGTATATCAGTCTGATGTTGCATGGATGGAATTAATGTTAGATAGCAAGTTAGCTGGTTAATTCACTTAAGTGACAATGTTAAACAGTGGCTGTCTATCATGATGCCAGCTAGTTAGCTGGCATCATGATAGACAGCCACTGTTTAACATTGCATGACTGCACAGGAGCTGTTCATCAGACAATGTCTGGGGATGAAGATCATTAAATGGCCGTAGTAAAATTATCTACTTATCTGTATCATGTGTTGGCAAATTGAGCTGCTTGTCTGGTTTGTTGACATAATCAAAGAACAATTGTGATGAGTAAAGATCATTTGTTCCCCACGGTAATGACGTCACATGATGAGAAAATCGGTTGTCTTGGCATTGTACAATATCTTTGTTGTACCAAAAGTAGAGTAGTAGCCAGTTATTTCCCAACTTTTATTATATACATCATGGAAAAAAATACTAATGTCCGCACCTCGGTGACTCAGTGATGGGAATGGCCATTCCCACGTGGAAGCCCAGATACCATAACCTCATCCATCTGATAGCACATTTGCCAGGTTTGCTGTGAGGTTGGCCCACCTCAAAGATGTCAGGACCACATTCACATGCTACTGATAATAATTACTGTAGATTGTGTCATTGAAGTATGCAGTGCCATATGCATTATACTAACTCCCAATCCATCATGCTCGTCTGAACAGAAGTGTGACAAATTGGTGTAACCTGAATGGAGGCTTACCAATAGCCCTTGGTCAAATCCAGTGTCAAATTAAAAAGAACCGAGCCTAAACTATCCAAATTTTGAACCTACGTTCACAGTGCAGAAGGCCCCACAAAAACCGACTGCCTGATCCAAGTTATGTTATGAGGCAATATGAGGTTGTTCCAGTCACTGTAGTACTCCTGTATTACTCCGATCCCCTGGATTTTCCTTAATTTATTCTAAACCACTGTTTTGTGTTCAGGTAAGTGCTAAAGCTAGCTGCATACAAACATGCTGGGAAGAGTTTCTGTATCCTGTTCTGTAAAGTTTGTGCACTTATTGACATAGGTAGAATAAAGGCACAGCCAGGGGGCTGGGAGCTAGAAGCACAGGGAGACACCAGAAGCAACAGCTTCTGCTGTTGTGGCTCAGGGATTATCAGTGTTCTGGTGGGTAGGATGTCATGCCTCTTCCTGGTTCTGGTTTGTGGTACTGGACCCATTTCAGAAGGTACAGTTGAGGCTAAACTTTTACATATTCCTAGGCTAAAGATTCAAACTTTAATTGTAATAAATTTATTCATAGTAAAACAAATTCCTCATCAAGAAATAATTATATTCAACAAAAACATGTTTTATTTAATTATTAACACCCTGGGAACTTATTGTGAATACAATGTAAATGAAGCATATTTTCTATTTAAATTGTACATTTTTAGTTGATTGGAGTGTGTAAAAACTTTCAAGCTGTAATCCATGACTTCTTGATTAATTGGTGTACAAATATGAGGTGACCAAGACAAAATTCCTTAGACATCTATCAAAATGGGTAAGATAAGAGAAGACACAAACAAAATAAGGCAGTAGTGTGTTGACATTTATAAGCCAGGACATGATTATAAAACTACAGCTACTCCCTTGAAAATGCCCATTTCTTCTTATGGGCAATTATTAAAAGTGGACATCGAATGGAACTGTTACAAACTTGACAAAAGAGGACCCAAGTTTATTTCACCCCCAAGTACAGTGAGGAGAGTGGTAAGAGAGGCAAAAAAAATTCCCTAAGGATCACTGCTGGTGAATTACATGAAAATCTTGGGGTTTCCAAGTCTCCAAAATCACCACCTCCATGCCAACAGATTATTTGGAAGGTATGCAAGAAAAAAATGCCTTTTCTAACAGTTAACTACAGACATAAGCACCTGGAGTTTGGGAAACTCCACTACAATTTTGACTGGAACCATGTTCTATGGTCTGATAAATCAAAAATGTAGCTTTTTTGTTAAAAAACAAAACAACCCAAAACACTCAAGGTGGGTTTGGTGTAAAATGAAAGGATTAAAAGAAATAGAACTTATTCCAGCTGAAAATATGGTGGAGGTTCTGTGATGTGGGGCTGTTTTTCCCCCCATAGGCCCTGGAAACTTTGTTAGGGCACATGGCATCATGGACTTGTATATTTTATAGCAATATCTGGCTACCTCCAAGAAACCAAAATTGGATTCTTTATTGAATCTTCCAGCAGGACAATGTCTGAATTTATTTAAATTAAAAGTTGGAGTTTTCTTAACTTTTTTTTTTAAGTGTGAGACAAAGCTACTTCACCAAAAGGTGGATTTTTCCTAACCCTTTTTATTAATCTTTACAAGGAGTACCAATAATTGTGAAGGGCAGTACATATGTTCTATACATTTCTTTTATCAAGCCAGTTAGTGCAATAAAAAAAATACACATACCTTTTTTGGCACTTTGTTTGCTCTCGAAGTTTGAATCCAAATTAACCTGAACTGGAAGAGCACAAGTTTGCAAGTAGAATCTGGTAAGCAATCTGTCTCATGTATGACATATAAAACATTTTAATGTGTTTTTTTGCGCATATGCTATAGTAAAAAAAATTTACAATGTAAAAACTGCTTTGCTGTTAAGAGCCATTGCTTGTAAGCTACAGTGCATCAGGAAAGTACTCACTAAGCATCACTTTTTCCACACTTTATGTTACAGCCTTATTCCAAAATGGATTAAATTCATTTTTTTTCCTCAGAATTCTACACACAACACCCCATAATG
>JAQQZX010000015.1:14350971-14363880 GCA_030068355.1 Notoglanidium maculatum | reverse complement strand
TGTGGTGGACTGGCGACCTGCCCAGGGTGTACCCCGCCTCTCGCCCCAAGATGCTGGGATTGGCTCCAGCTTCCCAGATGGATAAAGCGGTATAGATAATGGATGGATGGATGTATTATAAACTGAAATAGTCAAAACTATAGGTGAAGAGTTTCACTAGACCAACGTCTACAACCCTGTTTCGAAAAATAAGTTGGGATGCTGTGTAAAATGTAAATAAAAACAGAATGCAATGATTTGCTAATCAATTAAACCCATATTTAAATATAACAAAGAAACCATCTCAAATGTTGAAACA
Source organism: Notoglanidium maculatum (assembly GCA_030068355.1). Lineage (NCBI taxonomy): Eukaryota > Metazoa > Chordata > Actinopteri > Siluriformes > Auchenoglanididae > Notoglanidium > Notoglanidium maculatum. The sequence goes on along the minus strand of JAQQZX010000015.1, from coordinate 14,363,582 downwards.
GAAAACTTTTATTGTTTTTTGGAAAATATATGCTCAATTGGAATTTGGTGGCAGCAACACATTTCAGAAAAAATTGGGGTACTGTGTTATTTCACCTCTTCTTTTACCAACACTCTAAACATTTGGGAAATGAGAGACCAGTTCCTGGAGTTTTGAAAGTGAAATATTGTCCCATTCTTGTGTGACATAAGATTTCAGCTGTTCAACAGTTTGGGGTCTTCTTTCTTGTATATTTTGTTTAAGAAAATGCCAAATGCTTTCAGTGGGTGACAGATTGGGACTGCAGGCAAGCTAATTTATCACCTTGACTCTTCTACTTATGAAGCCATGCAAAATTCAGTTTGTCATTGTCTTGTTGAAATAAGCAAGACTCCCTGAAAAAGATGCCTGAATGGCATGTGTTGCTCCAAAACCTGCATATATCAGTCAGCATTAATGGTGCCTTCCCCTGGCAAGCTACCCATGCCATGTGAAATAATGCATCCCATACCATAATGGATGCTCACTTTTGAACTGTGTGCTGATAACAAGCCTGATGGTCCAAAAAGAAAAATTGATTTGTCAGAAAACAAGACAGTTTTCCACTTCACTTCAGTCCATCTTAAATGAGCTCAGACCCAGAGATGGCAGTGGCGTTTTTGAACCGCATTTGTATATGGTCTCTTCTTTGCTTTGCTTTCTTTCTTCGTTCTGCATTTGTGGATGCAGCAACAAACTGTGACCACAGATAATTGTTTTGGGACATGTTCCTGAGCCCGTGCCTTTCCTCAACAGAATTGTTTCTGTTTTTAATACAGTGCTGCCTGTGGGCATGAAAATCACAGCCAACCAGTAGTGGTTTTTGGTCTTGTCGCTTGTGTACAGCGATTTCTCAGATACTCTAAATCATTTAATGATATTATGTACTGTACATGATGAAATCAAATTCTTGCACTATTTGCCCTTACAGTCTCTCACTTTTATTGCTGAGAGACTCTGCTCTCTGGGATGCTCTTTTTATACACAATCAGGTTACTGATCTGTTGCCACTTACCTATTAGTTGTGAGATTACTTGGTAACCTACCAAGTGTTTTTTTGTTTGTTTGTTTCTTTCTTTTTTTTTTACTTTTCCAGTCGTTTTTGAAATGTGTTGGTGGCATCAAATTTAAAATGAGCATATATTTTTCAACAACAAATGTCTCAGTTCAAACATTTGATGGATTGTCTTTGTTCAATTTTCAAATAAATAAGGGTTTACATGTTTAGTAAAGCATTGCATTTTTTATTTACATTTTATACAGTGTCCCAACTTTTTTGGAAACTGGGGTTGTATGATTTTACCCAAAAATCCAACATACCCGACTCAAAAATGACCCTACATTCCACAAATCCACATTTCAGTGCCTAGATTCCAGGTGTTAATGAGAATTGCAGTGACGCATTTACTTTTCTTTTCTTTTGCTTTTGGAAGTCTTGAAAAAAATATAACTCAGATTTTTTTTATTGAATTCGGCAATTGAATTGCACAACATCTCCTTCCAATTTTAGATGTATTTTTTTTCATACTGTATAGGAAATTATGACTACCCACCCAGCATTAACAGGTAGTATTGAGACATATGACTTAAACAAGAAAGAGGGTGTCTGGGCTGGAGTCATTGAAAATAATTTATTTTTTGTAGTAGTATTAAAACATGGATTCTGTTCTGCTGATGTGAAAGAGGGGAAACTATCAACTGTTGGAGGTTATTACTTGTGGAATTGTGTAATGGGCTTATCTTGTCTTATCTTGGGCTTATCTAAGTGATGTAGCCAATGGGTATAGGTAGAGTTGGGTTGCAGTTTCTGATAGGTTCATGTTGAGGGGAAGCATGGAGGGTTTGGTCCAGTTAAATGAGTATCTGCAATATTTATCGAGGAGCGGTTAGTTTCTTGTATTAAATCTGTAAATTATTTTTATGTGATTGTGCAATCACATACTGTTCTTAGGTTTTATTATGTGATTGTGGCGCAATTACATACTGTTGTTCTTACGTTTTGTTATTATTATTTTTTTTTTTTTTCGTCTTTTTTGGAATATTTAAGATATTTAAGTATAATATTTGGAATACTTGAGATATTGACCCCAAACCTATTTTAACTAATTTGTCTTGTGCCCATATAGTGTGTGTAACTACAGCTAATTCATACATTTAATCACATTAAAAACAATTAATCATTAATTTTCCCATTGAAAATGAATGGGGACAGATTTTGTGCCCCTCCTGTATGAAGAAAGTATTTGGGGCAGTGGAACTTTGGAGATAATGGTCTTCTGCTACGTGAAGCAACAGGTGTATGTTCGTAAACGTTTTTTCTTTGATTTATGCATTAAAATATTACCTTTTTTATTTGAAATCTGTAAATCTATATGAGTTCAAGCCAGTCTAGTCTGTGCTATGCTTATGGCTAACATATGTTTTGCTGACGGCATTTGCATTCGTAAACAAAGCCTTATGTTTTCAAACAGTTTTTCTTTTGCTTGTAGTACAGTTTGAACATCACAACACAAGTTTTGCTAAACATTGGAAAACAAAGCTCAGGAGAATAAATGCTGTACTGGGTTAAGAATGCTTCTAAACCATTTTGCTCATCATATTTACAGTGTCATAAATTATAATGGCTTTTCTTTTTTATTTATTTACTAGGGGTGTAAGGATGCTGGTGATTTGATATGAGGCTCACAATTCGATGCATATATGTATGTAGAAGCAAACAATTCATCATTAAAATGCTTAAATTATGTGAAGTGCAACAAACAATAAACATTCAAGGCCACACTTCTGCAAATCCTTATTTTTCATCTCAAATTAGGACAGGCTAGAGTTAAAAAAAAACCACACATTTCTACTAAGTACACTGTTTTTCATGAGCCAATACACTGGCATAATAATGTGCTAGCTCAGGAAATGCTGCAACGGCTATGGTCAGCATCAACTAGGAGAGTCTCCCAGCTGTTTAAAGAATGGTGTTTGGTAACACTTCACACAGCAAACCCTCTGCTGCATTCAGACTGCCTTTCCTCTGTGATTGAGGCTAATTTAGGAAGTTTCTATTTGGTTGTGGAAAACAGGCTTCAGAATAACTAGGGCTAGAGAGCTCTATTTAAGTGACAGCACAACTAACTAACAGCAGAATAGGAAAAACCCTGAGCTTCAGACACACTCCCTTGAGTCACACCAGTGAAAGCTTTGTTTAATTTTGTTTTGTTTCAAAATTTTGTTATTGATGGATCTGAATGGATCATGCAAACATTATTAATGTTCAGTCATTGTACTTTTGTTGTTTTATGTTTTAATTGAAATTGGAAACCTGAAGCACATATTCAGGAAATTTTTGCTGTATTAAAAATTTATTTTGTTGAGACACCTCAGTACATTATCAGATTTTAATTTTGTGTATTGTTACACCCCTATTATTTACTAAAAATTATTTACTAAAAACCTGAAGATCATTGGATGAGGTTGTACTGTGGATATACAATGTTTATATCCAATGATATACAATTTACTGTGGAGAATGACAATGTTATCAAACCCACTGGCAAGTAATTCGTGCATTATTAGAAGGTGCAATATTAATAATAAGTTAATAAGTATTATATTTACTCTGTTTTCTGGGCAAATAGAGTATGTTGTATAATACCTAAATAGGTATTTCTCTTCTTTCAGCACTGATTTTGAAGGCCCTGTCAACAATTTACAAACTTGTTCAAAGTGATTCATATGTAACCAAAAGGTGTGTATACTCTGATTTAATAATAATAATAATAATAATAATAGTAATAATAATAATAATATGGCTTCATGTTTACTACCAGCATGTAAATGTGATTACAGAAAAAAATCTCAATCTGCAGTTGCAAAAACAAAATATAATAATATTATAATATATTTAGCTTAGTTGTAGTATAGTGAAACTGTAATTATAAAACCCATTTCCAAAATAAATTGGGATGCTGTGTAAAATGTAAATAAAAACAATGTGGTGATTTGCAAATTATGCAAACCCATATTTAACTGTAAATAAAACAAAGACAACAGCAAATACTGAGACTGAGGAATGTTTTTTTTTTGTTTTGTTTTGTTTTTGTTTTTTTAAATTTAGAAAACATGCTTGTTTTGAATTGATGCCAGCAACACATTCCAAAAAAGGTGTGACAGGGGCTTGTAAGCCACTGTGTTGCATCACCTTTTTTCCATGACCTTCTTTTAACAAAACACTCTGTAAATGTTTGGGAACTGAGGAGGTCAGTTGCTGGAGTTTTAAAGAGAAATGTTGTCCCATTCTTAAATGATATAGGATTTCTAATGCTCAGCAGTTCGGGGGTCTCCTTTGTCCTATATTTCATTTTATGATGTACCAAATGTTTTCAATGTGTGACAGGTCTGGACTCCAGGCAGGCCAGTTTAGCACCTGGACTCTTCTACTATAGAGTCATGCTGTTGTAATACATTCAGAATGTAGTTTGGCATTGTCTTGCTGAAATAAACAAGGGTGGATGGCACCATATGTTGCTCCAAAATCAGAACATATCTTTCAGCTTTAATGGTGCCTTCCCAGATGCACAAGCTACCCATGCCATGTGCAATAAAGCACCCCCATACCATCAAGGATGCTGGCTTTTGAATTGGGTGCTGATAACAAGCCAGATGGACAGATAACAACCCTCTCCTCTTTAGCATGGGGGACATCTCATCCATGATTTCCAAAAAGAATTTCAAATTTTTATTAGACCACAAGACAGTTTTCCATTCCACCTCAGTCCATCTTAAATGAGTCTGGGTTCAGAGAAGCCAGCAGATTTGTGAAGTGTTCCTAAGCCTGTGCAGTGATTTTCACTACAAAATCATGCCTGTTTATAATGTAGTGCTGCAAAAGGGCACGAAGATCATTTCCATCATATATTGGATTTCAGCCTTGTCCCTTGCATACAGAGCTTCTCCACTCTCTAAAAGATTCCAGATTCTCTGAATCTTTTAAAGATGTTATGTACCTTAGATTATGAAATCCCCAAATTCTTTTAAATTTTACATTGAAGAATATTATTCTTAAATTTTTTTCCACTATTTGCCCACGCTGTTTTTCACTTTTATGGATGATAGATTCTGCCTCTCTGTGATGCTCTTTTTTATACCCAATCATGTTACTGACCTGTTGCCAAGTAAACTAATTATGTTGTGAGATTTTTCACGAGGTGTTTTTTTAGCATTGCAGTTTTTCCTGTCTTTTGTTGCTCCATCCCAAATTTTTTTGAAAGGTGCTATCAAATTAAAAATGAGCATATATTTTCTTTAAAAATAAAACAAACATTTCTCAGTTTCCACATTTGATATGTTGTCTTTGTTCAGTTAAATCTGGGTTTACATGTTTGTATCTTTTTTTTATTTTACACTGTGTCCCACCTTATAATTATTATTTTTTTAATAATAATTCATTCATTGTGAGTAGAATAAAAAATTTGGGATTTTTTTTCTTTAGACTGGAATGGTTTTGACTTATGTCTTATGGAAAACAGGGATATCTATTATAATGACCCCCAGCTATTTGGATCACAGAAGACTTTGGATGGCATCGTTGAGGATATATCATGCCTTCTCAGAGTTCCTCGGAGGAGCTTACATGTGGTACATTTCCTAGCACACATCCACACTCAGATGATTTTTCCAAAACCCCTGATGATATGGTTTTGTGGCATCTAAACTCACTTCATGCAGCTTATACCTTATAGCTTACCACTGAAGATGTTTTCCATGAAAGATGTACATTGGTTTCCATTGCTTTTCTTGTTTAGCCAAAACATTAAGATTTTTGCTTAATGCTGTTCTGTCTACAGTCTTTTGGATTGTGGACAGAAAAGATTATCATATGTAGTATTCTGTTTGCAGTAATTGCTACAGGATTATTAAAATCTCACATGATCCTAGCAAATCAATTTACAGTAAACCACATATTTTTACATCCAGTCATGCACGGTAATAACACATTTGTATGTGTAGCAAAACATTTGTACATGCATACAATAAATTTAAGGTAAGACAATATTTTATGAATGTAATGCAATACATATATACACAGATCACAGATTAAGCATTACTTTGCCATATGAATGTAAATGTAAAAAATTTGACCAGAAAACATACCATTTTTGTGTGTATGTTTAGAATATTTAATCGTGAGCAGTCTGACTACAATTTTAGGTTTAAATGACTATTGCTGCTCTCACCAGCATATGGAGGATAATGGCATAACTTGTTTGAACACACTTGTACAATCTAGGCACATAACCTAAGAGTTTTTCTCAGTGGGGACAAGATAATTTTTTTTATAAAAATGGATGAAGTCTATGCTGCTTTGGAATTTTAATTAGGATATGTGCATATGCTGTATGTACAGTACTGTGCAAAAGACAAAACTCTGTAAAATAGCTTTTCAAGTTCAAGTGGCTTTTATTGTCATTTCAACCATATACAGATGATACAGGACATAGTGAAATGAGACAATGTTTCTCCAGGACCAAGGTGCTACATATAAGATAACTCTTCATCACATCAGCATTTATTATTAATTATTTGGTACATTTCAGTACATTAATTACATTTTCACTCTAGCAGTCATACAGTACTTACTGTTAAAGACTAAGACTAACTAATACTGTTAATGACCTTTGTGGTTATCTGTTGAATGCATTTTTCAATGATTGGTAATGGTATTGTTAATAAATCACACAAAGGTCTTCACCAGTTAAAAACAGTATAAAAGCTGTAAATATTTTATTTGTAATACTTGCATAAATAAATACTGTATGGTTGCTTGACTAAAAATGGAAACAATGTACTGTACATTTTCCTATTATTATTGTTTGCCATAAAATAATTAAAAGTAAGTTCTAAATGGTCATTTGATTGAAATGACCATTTACTTTTGCACAGTATTGTAAATTCAGATGGCACAGATGTATGGTTTGGCATGTATTTTTGCATTACATTTGTGGTAGATGCTGCTGAAAGTTCTTGGTAGGCCCATCCATTGTTATTGAAAGCACTATAATAATCCATTCTTATTAAACTGATCACCTTCTCCATTTTTTCGATCTGAATAACTTTGTCAACAGTCAGTGGGCACAGCACTTGAGAGAGCAATCCAAACTGCAGCCATTAGAGCACCTCTGATTCTTTCTTCTCTCAATAATTTGACCTGAATTGTGTCACTGAGATTTGCATCATACCATTGCCCCAAACCTTTAACTGGAATTACTAATACAGAAGGAATTACTTTCCCATCTATATGTAACTTTTGATCAACCAGTTTTCCTTCGACAATAGAAGTGCTATTGGACTTTATTCATTTTTATTTTTTTCTGTGCCCATTCAGTTGCATTCAGCGTGGAGCTTCTTCAGCAGTTGTTTGGTATATGGGATGGTTGTTGTCAGATTTCTTTGTCCTTTGGTATCTTTTAATTTATAAAACTCATCATTTTTAATTATAGAAAATTAGAAAATAAAATGTTTTTTTAATTGTTGACTTTTTTGTAGACAAACTGCAATTGGTAAGCAAACTCATATATGGTGATATCAATCTTTTATTATAGAAATGTCTTCAAGAATCATTAAATTATATATTTTGTCATTTTGGCCAGCCCTAAATGCTGTTTTACATTACCCCCAGATGCTGTTTTACATTCATACTAAAAGTCTTTAGTGGGAATTGTAAATCTGCCATTTGAGCATTTTTAAGAGTTGTTACAATTGTTACAATTCTAAGAATATTAGCACAATATTAGCACTTTTATTTTCAAATCAAAATTTATGATGTTCATGAAACATTTTTTCCTATAAAATCAAGAAGAATTGTCATGGTCATGTTATTTCCCTGTAGCTAATAATTGTGGGGAGATTGATGTGTATGTTCCCTTTACAGTGTGCCACTACTAAAGGATTAATCTCTGGTGATCTGTGTTACTTGGAGGAGGATGGGACAAGGGTGGACTGTAGTTCCACTGTAAGTCAGCACCATTGCCAAACTCCACATTGATGTTAGACTAATGTCCACATGCTGAAGATGATGTGTGTAGTGAAACTTCAGATCCATTTCCATCATGTGGAACATCTATCCCTACTAGTATTCTGGCAGTTGTGCCACTTCTTTATTTCTGCATAAATATGACCTAAAACATCATCATAGTTTCAAAATCAGATTTTATCTCCTAAACATATGAGACAAAATATTTTACTTAGTCACTTATTTATTGAGGAGAATGATCCAGTATTACATATATGGGGGTGGCAAAGTATGTGAATCTTTTAGCCCCTTCCTTCATACAGAACAGCTTTAAATCTGGGATATTGGTGGGATTCCTCACTTCAATTGCTTGCTTCACAGGTCCTTCCACAACATTTCTTTTGGATTAAGGTCAGGACTTTTGGCCATTCCCAAACATTAACGTTATTTTTTTCTAACCATTCTTTGGTAGAATGATTTGTGTGCTTAAGGTCACTGTCTTGCTGCATGACCCACTTACTCTTGAAGAAACTCTGGATGCCTTAGGTGAAGTTAGCAATCCCCCAACTTTGCCATTAGAGCCCTCACAACATGGCAAATGGGTGACGACTCGGTGGCATAATGGCAGAACCAAAGGTAGCGCTAAGGCTTGCCAACAGGAGCACCACTCCTCTCTGCTTCACATGTCTAACAGTTTGCTCTCCTCAGTGAAGCATCCACTGAGAAACCTGAAATAGCTCTGGTTATAGGAGACTCTATATTAAGGCACATGATTTAGTTAGGCCTTTGGGGGCACGAGCAGCTATAGTTAAGTGTATACCAGTTGCCAGGGTGCCAGACATAGCAGGTAATCTTAGGGTCCTCGGCAAGCACAGGTTTTCATGGACAGTTATTCATGTAGCAGCTAACAATATACGCCTTCGTCATTCAGAGGTCACTAAGAGTAACTTTGTAGAAGTGTTTAAATCATCAAAGGTGATGTCCAATACAGTAGTATGCTCTGGCCCCATCCCAATATGGTGTGGCAGTGTAGCTTACAACAGGTTATGGTTACTAAACTCCTGGATGTCCAGGTGGTGCTGCGAAAACAACGTGGGCTTTATAGACAATTGGAGAAGTTTTGAAGGCAAGGCTGACCTTTTAGGGCAGGAGAGTCTCCATCCTACTCTGGAAGGTGCTGCTGTCATTTCTTGAATCATAGAACATTTTCTCAGGACTGGCCTAGTTAATCCATGACAAAAAAGGTCAAGGCTAGGTAGCAGACAAGCAGGCTTAACCTGCTCAGGGAGTATGGAATAATTAGGGATAATAAATTTGTACCCTGTTATAAGGATGACACATGCCACCCTAAAGCAGATCACTCAGAAATTAGAACGTAAAACTAAACTGGCATCAAACTAAACTGGAAGTATTCGGATTAGCAAGGAAGGAGAGCATCCTAAGTTGTAGGAAAGCTCTGAGTGCTGCTCAATCATCCTATTTCTCCACCCCAATAGAAAATAACATAATAATCCAAGATTCTTATTTAATACCGTAGCAAAATTAATAAGGAATAAGTCCACCACAGGAACTTTCACACCATCAAAATATAGTAGCAATGACTTATGTCATGTTATGAATGTCAAAATTGAAAATATCAGGCAAAAAATTCTGACTATGAATTTAAAGCCAGACAATTTGATAGCTAACCCTGGAGATGACAATATAGCTATATCAGATCAGCCATTAGAATGTTTTACCCCTCTTCAAGAAACTGAACTACTTTCAAAAACTACTCATCAAAATCATCAACCTGTATACTCGATTCTTTACCTACAATTTTCCTGAAACAGATAATACCAGAAGCAAATGTTCTACTTAATACCCTTTTCTACAAAATAAGCAATTATTTCGTTAACACTGGCTATGTACATAAATCATTTAAATAAGCAGTTATCAAAATCTTGAATAAAGAACTTGACCTCGACCCCAGTAAGCTGTCCAACTGAAGGCCAGTATCCAACATCCCCTTTATATTCCAAGATCTTAGAAAAGGCTATAGCTCATCAGTTATGCTCATACTTACATAGGAATAACATTCATTAAATATATCAGGCAAGATTTAATCCTCATTATAGCACAGAGACAGTGCTGGTCAAAGTGGTAAGTGACCTACTACTGGCCTCTGTCACGGTTGTGGGGTTTGGCGGGACACGTGCGCAGGTGAGGAGACGGCTTAGTGAAACTCATGGTGTTTATTTAAAACACACGAGGCAAAGGTACAAAATCGGCAGGCATAAGAGTAATCCAAAAACATGCACAGGGTCAGTTGAATGACAAACAGTACATCAAAGGTAATTCAAAAAGCAGAAAACAGAAAGAGAGGGCAGAGTCCAAAACACAGAAAAACAATCACGGGTATAAGGCTCAGCAGTAGCGTCCATCGGCTAAACGAATGCTTCGCAAATCCGAAGAGTAACTGAGTCCCTTTTAAAACACTGGCTGATTGTTCATGGATTGGATGCAGATGCACCCAATTACAGATCACATGATCTCGTACATGCACATGCACATGCTCACGGGAGCTGTAGTCCTCCGTCGCTTGTGCCAAAATGCGGAAGTGGTGCGACAGAGAGATCAAAAACACTATGCGAGCGGCCGAGTGCCATGAGGAGCAGGTCCTGACAGCCTCGGACAAAGGTTGTGTCTGCTTGCTCGTGTTACTTGACCTTAGGGCAGCTTTTGACACCATTGATCAAACAGATATCCTTGATAGATCAGAAAAGTTTGTTGGAGTTCAGGGAATGACCCTCTCCTGGCTTAGGTCTTATTTGACTGATTGATATCAGTTGACGTAAATGGCGACTCTTCTATGCATAGTAAGGTACAGTTTGGTGTTCTGTTTTAGGCCCTCTGTTTCTCCTTATATATGCTACCTCTGGGTTATATTATTTGTAAACATGGTCTTTGCTTCCACTGTTAGGCTGATCACACACAGTTGAATGGTTCAGCAAAGCCAGATGAGAGACACTATCTTAATAAAATTGAGGATTGTGCAAAGGACATTAGACAATGGATGCTTTCTAATTTCCTTCTGATTAATCCTGATAACTAGAACGCATGCAGATAAAAGTAAGTTTTCTGATTACATAAGTGACTCTGGATGGCCTTTCTGTTTCACCATGTGCAGAAGTATAAGACCTTGGTGTGATTATTGACCCCAGTCTCTCATTTGAAGCTCATATAGACATTACTAGAGAGAGTTTTTTTATATGATCCGCCATGCCTACTTGGATCAAAATGTGCAGGGTATTTGTTGGTACCTCAAATAGCGAAGGCTACACCAGGGAGCAGAGCTTTCCCTTATAAAGCCCCTCAATTATGGAACAGCCTTTCATTTAGTGTTCGGGACTCAGACAGTCACAGGGTTTAGGGTGAAAGCATATTTGTTTAGTCAAGCCTTTTGTTAATTGTTTTTTTATTAGGTAAAGAAGCAGATCTGGACAGTTCTCAGGCATAGAATGTTTTGGTGAAGTATGATGTTTGGATGCTGTCGTGCCCCCACTCTCATGTATTCACTCAGGTTTGGTGGAGTGGCTGGTTGTTTTATGTTCCATCATGTCTTTACCTTCTGGCAACGGTTTTATCACCACTTTTCCCAGGAGTCTGCAGGGGTACTATCAAGGGTTCAGCATTGTCTTTGTGATAAAAGATACAGAGATCCCAGAAATCATGACACGCAACACACCTGCATTATAAAATACACCAGTTTATCAGATCTCTGGCCTGTACTATCAAATAGGGTTTAATATGACATGACTTATAAACATTACAGGGCCTAAACACACAAATAATCTTTATACAAAAAATGAATTCAGTATTAAAGTATGTGAACAATTTGATGTTGATGAAGTCTATCCTTAAAAAATGAAAAGATAGAAAACTCTTACCATTTATATAGCAATTTTTCTCCTTTTTATAATTCCCCCTGTACTGTGCAAGATTTATGGAAGGTGTACCAGGCACCAGGTATCTTGGCATTTTATTTGAAAATTCATTTCCTTTGTTAAATTATTTGGAAGGTCTGCTGGCCAGCGCACAAATTAAAATCTGATTCAAATTATTCAGTGGCCTAAAAAGAGCATATTACCATCAATGCTCTTCGTAATATTCAAGAATACCAATATTTTTTTTTCATGGATGTTGATGAAGAGAATTTTATTGTATGAATATTTAAAAAATTTCTGGTGGCTAAAATCTTTCAGTAGGTCCTGAGGTAGCCTAATGCAAAATTACATGCTTTTATCCACCCCATAACAGTAAGTTTGAACAAGAACATTAAGCCACTTGACTAATTCTAATTGCCTTGTACTTTGTTTTCCAAACCTATCCAGTTTTCTGGTTGTATCACACATTTTTGTTAATCATTTATGGTATCTAATGTTCCTAGTCTATCAGTAAATATTATTTTGCAGTTCTTTGGTGAAATAATGAGTTCAAGTTCAAGTTCAAGTGGCTTTTATTGTCATTTCAATCATATACATGTAGTACAGTGTACAGTGAAACGAGACAGCGTTTCTCCAGGACCAAGGTGCTACATACAAGACAACAC
>JAQQZX010000015.1:14318404-14331508 GCA_030068355.1 Notoglanidium maculatum | reverse complement strand
TGGGTAGCAGTTAAAAACAGGCTGATGAATATGGACTAGTGGAATGAGGACTTACTGTTGAGTCTCTAAAATAGTCACTGAATTAAGTGACTTTTGTAGGTAAAGTTAAGTGACCGCAAGTGTGTCCCCACCACATCCCTCACAAGTGCCCCCCCCATTCAAAATTCTTCTGACGCCCCTGAAAGTACCCAACATGATAAGACTGTTTACCCTAACGATCACCATTTATTCAGTTGTTTTACCTGCTGTTTCTAAGCTTTTAAGTTATTCTGCTCTTAAAGGTAATGTGTATGGAAATGGATGTAAGCGGCAGTGTGTCAAACTCACGGATGAGCGCAAGTTACAGCTTTTCACCTTATTCCAGTCTGGTGGGTATGAGAAACAACCCGCTTTGAGTCTTTCGGGAATAGAACAGGTATGTTCAGTATATTTACAGTATGCAGCCATGTGCTTATAACCTTACTTTCTCCAGAGATAGTCATTCAGTTGTTGCTGTCAATAGGTCACATAAAAAAAGCTTTAGTAAGGAAGCTACTAACATGCTGTCATGGTGTTAAACCTGTGGATCTATTACTTTGCTTTTGTGCACAGAAGATAGTGGAATATTTTATTATTAAGAAATTTAAAGGGGTTCACCAAATAAGCATATCTAATGTGTTAGTTAAAAATGTCACTGTACTGTCCTGCAGCTGTCCCTATTCTAACATCAAGTTCAGCCCAGACAATGAAGTAATGATCTGTGCAGCTGCATTGTGTCTCAACATAATGCAGCTGCACAGATCAGTACTCTTTTTGCTGGCAAAGAGATAAACACAAAGTGTAGTGCTCAGGATGCCACAATCAAGGTTCAGGGCCACAGTTTTAAACAGTTTGCAGTAGGCCTTTTTCCTTTCTAGCACCAGGTGAAGCATAACTGTTCCACAGAAAACAGTGAACTCAGAAAGCATCAAAGTTTTTTATATTACATCCAACAGGCAGGACAGAGACTGAATGTTTGCAAAACGACATTCATGTCAGAGTTTCAGCTGACAAACTGCCGCTTGACGGTCCACTGAACTGTACAATCTTTACAATGTTGATGTTTTAATGTTTCTATTAGACATGGAGTACAGTATGTAGTTCAGCAGTTTCCACCTCTGGTTCTGGAGGCTCAGTGCTCTGCACATCCTTAACAACCCCTTAACTGAGTTTTAGAGGGCATGTTAGAGCAGGAAAATCACTACAAGTAACAGGCCACTAGAACCTGCCCTAGGAAACTGATGTAATTTTCATGTTATTGTTGTTTGTGCATGTTATTCAAGAAAAGTTATGTAAATGTTCTAGTGAGTTAGGACTTTTGTCAGACCAAGATGCTGAGGCAAGGTGTTAACAGAGGGGCGAGTCTGGGTTTGTCGGATGCCGGGAGAACGCTACCTGCATGACGGCATTGTGCCAACTGTTAAGTTTGGTGGAAGAGAGATAATGGTGTGGGGCTGTTTTTCAGGGTTTGGGCTAGTCTCCTTATCCAAGGAGCGCAAGCTTGTCATATATAGTGACAGGTGCTGTGGTCAAAATAACAACTGGAGGATGTTTAACCTAATATCACTGCTCAAATTAAAGCATTACTTCATTCAAATTGAACAGAATTTCATGGTGGCCATTCTTTTACTGTGAAAAGAAGATTCCTTGTGATCGTACAAGTTTCCTTGTGATCGTTCTTTCTCTATAATTGAAAGAAGAAGCAAAGTGTCTTCACTCTACAAACCTTCTGATGTTACTGAGATGATCAAACAAGTGAGACCACAAAACTCATTCAAAGTCATGGAAATGCAGTGTGATGACTTTAGACTGGTCACAGACTCTGTCCTTAAATGACCCACTAGACTACAGATCACCTCAGTGATGTGCTCAGAGTCACAGGTACCTGATAATGAAGCGGTTTCTCTACCTCTCTTCTTTAGCTTTTGCCTCATAAAACAGTTTATGAATATTATGTACACTTTTAAAGAACATTAGCTATTATACATCTAAATATCTATTTATTTGTGACTGTTTCAGCTGAGAGAGCCACAGTCAATATTTAAAAAAAACAAACAAACAAACAAAAAAACCTTTGTACTACTTGCCAACAGAGTTTTTAGCATGATGGTATTCTTAGCCCATGTCCTAGTGAACCAGTATAAGAATATATTTACTGATAGAGACTTCAAAGCACTATGCAAGTCGTTCTGGATAAGGTCTGCCAAATAAATGCCGTAAATGTAACTGTAAATGTAAATATGAGGTGTGGAAGACATGGGCAGTCACAAGACTGAATAGAGGAGCTAGGCCTCAAGCACCAGTGTTTGCCAGACACTATCCAAGGGCATATGTGAGTACATTGCCATTCAAAAAGGTGAAGCACCAGGATCTGATGACCATGCTGGAGTACTTACCAACTACAGCAAGCTCCTTTCATAAATCTCTAGAACATGAAGAATAGTCATATTGATTTAAATCTCCTTCAACATTGCAGTGATTAATGTTGGTTTTATATATTAGTCTCTGACTCTTACTAAATCTGTATTATATATGTGTAGATTGTATATGTAATAAAGAAAAGATTTAATGTACATTTGAGAAAAAAAAGCAAAAAAGCAAAGAAACTGTAATAATATTGTTCATGTCACATATACTTTTTTTTCCATGAATTGATTTTTGCAATGGAGATATACTGTTCTTCCACATTCTATAAAATAAAAATATTACAAAGCATTATTTTATTTTATTTTTTTTAACTTCTTGAATGAAAAAGGAAACTCAATAAAGAATATTTTAGCTTTCTAATGTAAAGGGTTGTCTGAAATCGAAAAGAAACAAAAATAAGTGATTACTCAAAAAGTGGGAAATGGTTCATATATAGTTTTTCGTTGCAAGGGCTCAATTATTTCTCTGCATTTAACCCATCCAAGCAGTGAACACACACAAGTGAGAAGTGCACACATACCCAGAGTGGGCAGCTCTATGCTGCAGCACCTGGGGAGCAGTTGGGGGTTAGGTGCCTTGCTCAAGGGCACTTCAGCCGTGGATGCAGTGGGAAGAGAAAGTGCTGTTCATTGATGCCCCCCACCCACACATTCTTCCTGCCGGTCCAGGGAATTGAACCAGCGACTTTTCAATTTCTAGCATTTAGGCCATACCTGCCAGTGCTATAAAGCACTGAATGGTCTTATGCCACAAGACTTGAGTGAAATTCTGGTTTTTATAATTTGCCATGCCTAGTTTGATTAAAAGGTGCAGGGTCAAACAGTGAAAGCTACAGCAGGACGTAGAGCTTTTTCTTACAAAGCCTCCTACTGACTAAGACTAACAGTCTTAGTGTTTAAGTCTAGGCTGAAATTATATTTGTTTAGTCAAGCCTTTTATTAATGGTTATTTCTTAAGTAAAGCAGCTGATCTGGAAGTCTCACGAGCATAGAGTATTTTGGTGAATTGGGATGTTTGGATGCTGTCCCCCCTTCAAATTTCTCCCATTCACTCAGGTTAGCTGATGGTGGAGTGACTGGCTCCTTTTTGTCTTAGGGAACCTTCATGTCTTCTTGCTCTCCTTTTTAGGTATGCCATCATAGCTAAGCTAAACAATTGTTTTAACCATTACATGACAATGAGCATACCTAATAATTTCTCTCTATTTCTCTGTCTGTCAAGCTACAAGCTACATATTCTACTCCTGAGATACCAGTGATCCTGAACCCTTCTGTTTTCCGGACCTGCCTGATCCATCCTGATGCCCTACTGCTGGTTGGAGTTCTCATCGCCTGAATATCATTTGCTTATTTTTTATGTTTATAGGTTTATTTTTCCAATACAATTTAGTTAAGCATTGTGGTGGCAGCTGAGGATACTCTGTACTAAACTCTGTTTGACTTTATTGTATCTATGTTTTTGAAGTTTTGTGTGGGCTTGATGCTATACAAAATCTAGCACCATAGATCAGAGGTGTGAAATCAAGGGGAAGAAAATCAGACGTGCTCAGTGCAACGTGAGACATATGTCTAAATATAATAACGCAAATAGACACCTCGGTCTGCTAGATACTTTGTGTGTGTGCGTGCAGATACCAGCGTAATTTGCAATCCCTATTCTTCATGCCTCTGCAGAGTCAGCATATCCGCTGACTCACAGCATATGGTAAAAGCGCTTAATAACGTTGCCTTAAAAGTCAATATAAGTGTGCATAATAATAAAAAACAATGGTAAGGAAATAGTTTGGGAATGGCGCAGAAAGTACTTGGACATCTAGAAATTGGATACACTGTATACAGCGTGGGTCATCACAAGGACAATGCTTCATCTGAAAGTCAGCAAACCAAATAATCTAAAAAGGCCCTAATTATAGTCTAGGTGTGAAAGCGGGGGCTCTTGCCCCCTCCTTGATATTAAACGCAGCAAATTTCTTAGAAAATGATCATGGTGAAGCAGGGCCACTTGAGATGAGTCACGCCCCAATAAGGTCGGGAAAATGTAAATGTAACTTTAGCATAGTATAAATACCCTCAGAACAGGAGAGAAGGGGTCCATCTCTTCCTCTCCCGGATGCTGTCCATGTGTATTTGTATCTGAACTTTCTTTGGACCAATTAAACATTTATCATTGTAATTTGACTCCTGGTGATCTGTATTTCTCGTGAATTTGGACCCGATTTGCCATAACAGCATGAATTAAGGCTCATCGTAGGATGATTTTGCAGTCATATCATCAGATCTGCAACCATATGTCTTGGACACCCAGGTGAAAAGAGAAGTCGAGTTGTCAGTTGATCATGACCTGGTGCTGATTTGAACCAGATGGTGGGGGTGATGCCGGTTAGTCCACCTAAGTGTATAATGACAGTGTGGTGGGAGCATTTGGGAGAGACTCCTGTTTGGGAAATTTTCAACTCCCACATCCGACAGAACCTCTACTGCATACAGAGAGAGCTTGGAGACATTGAGTCCGAATGGGCCATATTCCACACCTCTATTGCTGAGGTGGCTGTGCCCGTATGGGTGTTGGTGCCTGTCGCGGTGGCAACCCCTGAACCTGGTGGTGGACACTGGTGGTAAAGGGAGCTGTCAAGCTGAAGATGGAGTCCTATCAAACTTGGTTAGCTTATGGGAATTTTTAGGAAGCTGACAGATATTGGCAATCCAAGCAGAGTGCAGTTTTCATCCTGGTTGTGGAACACACACGGTGTCTACCCTCTTTACCCTCACAAGGGTACTGTAGCATGCATGTGAGTTTACCCAACCAGGCTACATGTGCTTTGTTGACTTGGAAAGGTCATACAACCGTGTCCTGTGGGGGGTGCTTCAGGAGTATGGGGTACCAGACCATTTGGTCCCTGTATAAACAGAGCGAGAGCTTGGTTCGCATTGCCGGCAATAAGTCAGACTCATATACAGTGGGTGACTCTACCAGGGCTGCCCTTTTTCACTGATTCTGTTCATAACTTTTATTGACACAATTTCTAGGATCAGCCAAGGGATGGAGGTGTCTGGTTCAGTGGGCTCAGGGTTGCATTGTTGCATTTTGCTGATGATGTGGTCTTGTTGGCTTCATTGAGCTGAGACCTCCAGCTTGCACTAAGGTGGTTTGAAGCCGAACGTGAAGTGGCTGGGATGAGAATTAGCATCTCTATTTCTGATGCAATGGTTCTTACCCAGAAAAGTTGCCTGCTCCAGTTGGGGCATGAGTTGTTGCCTCAAGTGGAGGAGTTCAAATATCTCTGGGTCTTGTTCAGGTATAGATAAGCAGATGATTTATGGATAATGTAACGGATGGATGGATGGACGATGAAGTCTATGGTATACTCTGTGATCATGCCACAAATTTATTAAAAATGGCCAATAGGGAGCACAATAACTAAAATTTGCAAACATAGTTCCCTCCAAAAGTATTGGAAAAGCCATTTCTTTTGTTTTTGCTGTACACTGAAGACTTTCAGCTTTCATTTCCTGATATTTACATCTAAATGTGTTAAACAACTCAGAACATGGGTACATTCATCATAGGAATGTGATGTTTGCTATTTTTTTCTTGATCAAAAACTTTATCTGCAGTTATTTTTAAACTGCAGGACCCTGGGGATCAAGAACAGCTGGTGGTCATCTAATGTTAAAATGTGGAACTTTACCATAATCAATCTGCATCCTGCATCTGCCTCAATAAAAAAAGAATACATTCTTCCTCCTTCTGTGCCTGCCTTAATGATGCATTACCTGTCCAATGCTAATTTAGTAAATATTTATCCGAAAATTAGCCCCAGTTGTCCTTGCTGCAGTGCAGAACCATATGTGTTGACCAAGTAAAAATTAAAAACAAATTGTACTCTGAATAAAATTTTGAGAGGGTCTGATGATCTCTTTCATAGGTCTTGGCAGCCCTCCATTAACCCTTAGAACTCCAGCGGCATGGGGGCTTGCCGATTATGCAACATTGGTGAATTGTCTTCGTGTGAAAAAACTAATTATACGGAAGCTCTGCTGATATGTGTTGAGGGTCAAGGCTTCAGACATCACACTGGGTGTTGCCTCGTGTAATTAAGTCATGTAAATCTACATATAATATCAATTTTAATATGTGTAAATATTACTGTCACTGGACTTTAAACTAGCTTTAAAAAATGCCTCACAAAAACAGTGAACTCACAATAATTCCCTTTTTTTTTTTTTTTTTACATTTTTGGTCATAGAAACAAATGGAAAAAACCCACATGATCAATGAGAGATAGCTTGTGTATCCCAACCAACATAAATTTGCTTGTAAAATTCTTATATATTCTCGTTTGTAATTTGATTTAAAAAAATATATGAATGGAATGTAAAACGATGTATTTTCGTGTCAGTACTTGTGTAGTATTGTGGACTCATGCGTAATCAGTGGAGAGTTAGAAAGAATTGTTAGTTAGCAAGCATTGAGAGTTAGCAAGGGTTGTTTTACGCATGTCCAGGGAGCTCTGCGCAGGTGGACATGCATAAAACAACCCTTGAGGAGTGACGCAACACAAAATTAATGTATGTATGCTTGTTGTATATAATATAATAATATTGTAATATTGTTGTATAATGCTATATATAATGTTTTATATTAGATAGACAGATAGTACTTTGATTTAAAAAATTGATTGCAAATGTAAAATTCTTTATATTCTTGTGAATACAGTGCTGTGCAGCCTGGCACACGGTGTTTGAGAGGAAGACGCACCTTTTCTTCCTGACTCAAGATGTATATATAGTTAAGGGATATACAGATAAAATTGGATTAATTTTATTAATTGCATTAATAAAACTGTCTTATTGAATCCTCACTATATAGTAAATGGAATGAGCAATGCCATTCAGTGCCCAGTGTTATGTTCTCACCACTTTGATGATAGATTTCTCCCAGGCAATGGCTCTTTCCAGCTGCAGAAGACACAAGGAGAGCTGTGATGCACTTCGGCAGCGGTCCAGTGCTTGTCTCCAAGTTCTCAACCTGGGGGTGATCTCATTCTCCAGGCTACTAACAGACCGATACAAATGACAAAGTAACAAAATCAAATAAATAGTACATAAGTATAGTAAATAGTACAGTATTTACACATAGTAAATAAAAAAAGGTGAATTTCTGCCTTGTGCTCAGCATTCTCAAATAGGTTCCTCCTATTTACCATGACCATGTTAAAGCGGTTACTGAAGATGCATGAAGGAATGAAAAAAATAATCTGTTTTACTAAAATGAAGCTTTGTTCTTTTCTCACTAGTGAAATACAGAAGGATTTAATTAATAAATATATAGCTAGGGTTGGGAGGCTTACTCCGATACAACTGCTAATTACCTGATGAAAAATGTAGTCAGTAACCTAATCTAATTACCACAAATTGACCACAACCACCAATGAATTGGTGACTGTAAGATTAGCTATGATTTCACTCGAGTCCAGAGTGCTGATGTGAGATTCATGAAGTGCTGAATGCATGTATTTCAAGCCATGGTTTTTTCAAATTTCAAACAGACAAGTTCAAAATAAAGATAATATAAATATCAGCTGCCCACTACCGCTCACTGAAACTCTCTGATGGCAAGTTAATTTTGCTTGCTATGAGCGTGTGTGAGTTGAATCAACTTCAGTGTGTGAAATCAACTCTAAAGATTTGCAGTTCACTCTTAGATTTCAGCGCCTGAGATTAGTGAATTGACTTTTTGGGAATGACGTGAAACAAAAGCAGGATGGAGACTTTACATACAAAATATACATACAATACTTGGTCAGAAAAATAGTCTAGTAACTTACTTTCTTAAGCTAATTGAATCAAATAGCTTCACTACTTGCTGCCTATCTAAACATAAAGCTTTTATGGACAATTCAAGCGGTAGCATCACACTTCTCCTTACATTCCTACAAACAAATGATAATATTCCTCACATTAAAACACAAGTTGTCATGAGGCCATCAGGGTAATGTAATGTCAAGTGTTTCAAAACTGTAAATAAAGTCCTACTGATGTTTTTTCTGCACCATTTCACTCAAGTGTGTTTTTTTACATAGCACGCAGTGTGTTTCATAACACAGTTCAACTAATAATTAAATTATTGGCAATTATTTTTATTATTGATTTTTTGTATTTTGTTGCTGCAGCCCTTATGCATTTGAAAATTTTAATCCTATTAATAACCCCTGTTGTTACTAAATGTATTGGCAATCTGATTACAGATTTAATTCCAATAAACTGAAATGCATTCATTCATTTATTAGTATATTTTTAGTTGATATTAATATTGCTATTCTTTTTTTCTTGCAAGTTGAACCCAACTGCTGCTAAAACAATTGAGACTGAAGCACGAAGTGGATGGACCCTTCTGCAGACTTTTTTCCTGGGACAAAATGATCTACAGGGATCCTGCTGAAACAGACCATTCTTCAGATCACGAATCAAGTTGGCATTTCAAGACATGATTCCTGTATCTCTTTTTTCTCACTGTGCTTTGGACCATGTGAGTCAGTTATTAGGATTCCTTACATCCTGTGCAAGCAAGACTAGCTCCAAGTGAGACTGAGCATCTGGACTTGAATTAGCATTAGAAAATATAGCTTGTTTCCCTTCAATAATTGAATAATTTCTTTCATAACCTGAATTTGATTCCCTATGATTAGAGTGAACACCTTCACCCTCTCCTTGCATCTCTGTGAGCCCCTTTTGAATGCAATCTTTTACTAATATTGTTTGATCTTTATATGAAACTTAGTTTACTATATGCATAGCCAATAAAGTTTGTACATGAATGGTGTTATTGTGAGCTAGACCTCCCTATAAAGCCATCCCAGTTATTAAGGTCTGTTTCTGCTGCCTGCATAACATGAAACCTTTCCTTTTTTATTTCTTACTATTCGGTTTACTTCCTTTGTGCATGGCTGAGCAGGCATCAGAATGCTCGCATTGTTCTCAAACCAAGCTCAAGCGCATCCTTTGTTTGTGTGTGCTCACATGCCAACACAACATGCACACATTCACTGAAGTTCTATTAAGCATTGTTACTGATTTCTGTTCTCAATAAACATTATTCTGTCGAACCAATCTTGTGTTTACTAACTCTAAGATCAAAACTGGAGCCAATTTGCAATTTAAGACTTCTGAACCTTGTTGTTGCTGTTATTATTATTATTTAAATTATTGGAATTATTATTTTTTTTATTTTAATTTTTTTACCAGGCAGATTCAAAATGCATGAGCGTTAAAACTGAACGATCTTACTTGGCAAATGAAACTAAGATCATTAGCCTCATAATAATATATGATGGTACTAGTAGTAAAAAGTAGGAAAATATGTGAAATACTAGAACTGAACAAGTTTAGCAAAAACATGTACAATACTACGTATTTCTTCCATTATTCCTTCATTGTTTCACACTTATCTGACCTGATTGTGTCCATGGCAATCTCTTCTCCTCCAGGTGTGGCTGGGAGAGGAGCTAAGCGCATCACCTCAGCAAGATTCCACAGTGGCCCCTTGAGGTAGCGCCGCTCAATATTCCTCTCCAAGTTGGTGAGGCGCATCACAGCCAGATCCAGGGGGTTTGTGGGTACACGCAAGAGGTCCCACGACTCTTTTTTGCTTCTCAACATCCAGTCTTCTCTGGGATCCACCTCATGTTCATAATATTGCAAGTCGTCCCTGGTAGAGTCGGGCTCTGGAGCAGTGAAAACCTGAAGAAAGAAAAAAATGATAAAACAGGAAAATAGAGAAAATATGAATAGTAAAGAAGAACAGATTAAGCTAAGGGTAAACCAGTCTATGAAGCATCTTTGCAAGCATAAGCCACTATCTTACTATTATCGTTCAAACTACTTAGAGAAGAATGATTGTTAATAACAGACAATATATCTTATACATATAGAGAAATCCATAAAATAATATAAATAACTGAATTAAGAATTTGAAGAGATTCATTCAGGTATGTTCCTCCTGTTTATCACTTTAGAACTGAGGAAGATTAGAACTGGGGCAAAAGGAGAGAGGCTCAATCCACATGCAACATTGGTTAGTTTTTCCTTGGCATCTACCAAAACAGTTACCATGTTTCCTTGGTGTCACTTCATAAATGTTAAGTCAGTATGTGTCTGTCAAAATGTTTAAGCCTAACATTGCTAGATTTCTTCATACCTGAAATCCTGTAGATGATGATTCGGCGGCACTGTCAGTGTCGCTGGGTCCAAACAGGGGAGCCATCTTTGAATATAAAGTGTGGATATTACAATGCAATGACTATTCTAATAGTCTCCTAGCTGGGCTATGAGCACACAGTTACTAATATTGCTCAGTGTAAGCACCCCAGTATACCTAGAGCAGGATGCCAATCAAATGGTGGTGGAAATAAACTACAGTTTGAAAGGCCACATTAATGAAACTTTTAAATCTGATTCACAATTGGCCCTGGAGGGAAAATGCTGTCTGCCAGCAAGAAGAACAAAAACCCAAATTAATATTCAATTTGTTTTCTCTGCCTTTTTGCTAAAACCCGTTTATGCCTCACCTTTAGCTGCAGATCAGCTCCCACCACCCTTTGCTCCAAGTCCTCCACCATCTGCAGGATGGTAATGTCAACCTGCATGGCGTGCTTCTGCTCTAGCCATGACTGCTTCTCTGTCTCCAGCAAGGGTCTGTCACCCTCCATCTTCAGATGAAAGACAGGATCTGATACGTACAATAGTAAAAGAAAGTATAGGAATGTGAGAATGAACACTTCTCTAACTTAAAAAAAAAAATCAAAAGTTCTATGCATTTATTATGAATCTGCTCACATTACAAGACTTATTGGTTAATTTTTGGAGTTCCAACTTTCCTCAGTAAACAATACATAATACATGAATTTTGGAAAAAGAAAAAAACTTAATATTAACAAGACAATCCATCATAATTATAATTTGAGGATTCAATATAGTGAATAAAATGTTCCTGGTTCTGAGAAGCTTTATATACACATGATCATTTCAGAATCAGGAACATGTAGATGTATGGAAACAGAGGAAAATAAGCAAAAGAAAGTGCAGGTATTTAGTAATTTTGTAAACAAGTAACAGTAGTTTATAAGAAATTCTGCTATAACATTCACAGGCACACCATCAACAGACCACTTGAAAATTTGAACATAAATGGCATAACTGCATTGGTAGCATGGAAGGAAAGCTTCCTGAGCTATAGAAAAGCTTTTAGTGCCGCTAGATCAACATACGTCTCCACCATAATAGAAGATGATAAAAATATAGATTATTATAGAAAAATTATAGATTCTATGAAATACTGTAGCAAAAGTAACTATATATCAGATTACCACACAAACATACACACCATCAATATGTAGTAGGGAAAACTTTCGGACTATAAATTTAAACTCAGACAATTTGATAACTGCCCCATAGACAACAATATATCAAATCAGCAATTAGAATTTTTCAGATCGTTTTTTACCCCCCTTTATGAGATGGATGGGCCTGCACATTGTGCGGCAACCTGTCAAAGTTTGGTAGTGTAGGAGAAAGAGCGCAGCTCATCTCTGCAGTCATATCCAGTCAGGAATGGTACTTCAACTTCATGCACAAATGCACTAAATCCAGCCTCAAAAAATACTTGCTTCCAAAAGGAACCAAGACTTTTAATATACACAGTGTGATTTCTTGGTACTCCTCTCTTATTCTAAACAAGAATTCTTCCACAGCCACTCATGAATGCAAACCCTGATGTGCTCTATCATATAATAGTTCAATCAGCTGTTCAACCACGACATGTTTTTTTTCCATGCAGCTATGGAGGATATCATACATTGTTTTGGCAGTTTCATGTTCAGGAATATGAAGACAATACAAAATGTCCTCATTGTACAATCAAAATATTGTTCCTGAACTTCATTTTCTACCACTATAATTTAGAATGTTTAATTTTGTTCCCTCCAATTTTTATTACTAGTCTTCTCTACTGTTAGATGCCCCTGTTGTTTTTTCTCTGTGTCCTTGGTTAGTGTTCTGGGATAAGCTTTCATGAAGAACAGACTTCACTTGTTCGTGTTTATATTGTTTTTCTCACCAGCTGTTTAGCTGTCCTTCTGTGTATCTATTTTCTTGAGATGATGGAGATTGAACCAGATTCAAATCTTGCACTCATGAATTGCATGCTCCTTCATTCAGCGAACAAAGATCGAAGCATGGGCATTTCTTCCTTCAGTACTGACATACATTTGAAGAGCATAGGCCGGGGAATTCCGAAGTTGTTCTGTTAGCATGCGTTCTTGGTCATTAGCTATTGCGTCTACCCTTCTTTTATCTTTTTAAAAGATTAGACAGTAGTATTGTCTTCAGTTTGAGCTTCTTCCTCCCCACACATCACTTTTACCATTTCAAAGGTAGCTGGCAATATCAAAGTCTCTGCAATGGTGTGTGGCTTCATAGCCTTAGCAATGAGACAGCTCACCTCAAACGATGCTTTCAAAGCTTGAAGCAGCTGCATGTTCAGCTCAACAGATTGTCTTTCAAAGAAATATTTTGGTTTGCCTACATCAGGCCTATTCAACTAGCGGCCCGCGGGCCAGATGCGGCCCGATTAAAATTTCCTGCGGCCCAACAACAGACATGT
>JAQQZX010000015.1:14287342-14306741 GCA_030068355.1 Notoglanidium maculatum | reverse complement strand
TGATGTTTTAGGTCATATTTATGCAGAAATATAGAAAATTCTAAAGGGTTCACAAACTTTCAAGCACAACTGTACCACTGCACCTGTCACAACTTCGTTGTGTGCCTTAAAGGACCAAATTAAAGACAGATGTGCCTGTATTGTGTAAGCAGTATCCTCTTTCCCCTGAAAAAGAAGGTATTTCTGAAGTCATGAGAACAAGGTGTCATTGCTCCAACTACATCTCCTTACAATACTCCTTTCAATCCAATTAGGAAACCTGGAGGAAACGGCTTTCATTTTACACAAGATTTAAGATGCATAGATGACCTCATTATTGTTGTGCCTAATGTGCTTGATGTACCATTTATAATTAATTAAATTCCATCCACTCATCCAGCATTCCTGCTCATGAGAACCCTCAAAATCTCAAAATTTGCTTTCATTTTCAAGGGTAGGCAATATATGTGCATTGATGCATATGCCCCAAGAGTTCACTGACTTCCTCGCTGTGTTCTCTGCCATTGTACAAGATGCACTGGATGGTTTTCTCCCGATTCTGATTCTGCTGAATCTTCTGCTGACTGCTGATTGTTAAGAGACTTGTGAAAAGGGCTCTCATGCTCCTCACACATCTAGCCCAGTGTGGTTTTAAGGTGTCTCTCTCCAAGTTGCAGCAGCGCAATCTGGGTGCCCTTTTGTCTGCAGGTGAATGCCAACTCTCTGATGCCCGCCGCACAATGATACATGATCTCCCTCCTCCTTCTACATACAAGGACATGATGAGTTTCCTGGGACTCATTAACATTTTCAGACAATGGATTCCAGATCCATTGCTCCTACCATGACAAGATTTTACATGAAGTAGGCCGGAAGGACTCTGCAAATGCAATTGACTAAACTTCCAGCATGATGGACTCCTTTTGATATCTGAAAGGCAGCCCTGTGCTCAGCTCCAGCTCTGGGATTGTCTCAATACTCCCTTACATTCCACCTCTATGTCTTAGAAAGCACCACCACAGCATTGGGGGTCTTGGCTAAGGAGCATGGTGGTAATTTTTTTCCTGTTGCTTACCTGTATAAAACATTTGATGTGGTTCTACAAGGCATGGCTGCGGTCGCAGCCCTCATGGTTTCTGACACTGAAAAGATTAACCTTTCCCATCCCCTTTTCCTTCACACTTATTACTACCCATTACAGCGTCATTACTATCCTAAATAACATACAAACACAGCACATGATGGTCCAGCAGCGCTCAGGTTTTGAGGCCATCTAGTGCACCAAAATCAAAATCTCACCATCAAATCTGTCCTAACTACTCCCAACCTCCCGTGCTTTTACAATGTCTTGTTTCAGGCGACACTTCATCTAAGTCCTTTATTGACTCATCATAATGATCATGACTGTTAGTGTCTTACACATGAATGCTCTAGTATTTATGACCTTTCCTCCATTCCTTCTGAAAATGACTTATACAAGTATGGTAACAGCTCCTACTCAAAAGCTGATGATCAAAATTTTAGTTGCAGCTATTCTGTTTGTTCCCTTCCAGAGATTGTATGGGAAGCTCATTCTCTACCTTTTAAATTGGCGAAAACCACTGGATTGGACAAGTTCCAGCTCAAGTGGCTTTTATTGTCATTTCAACCATATACCGATGATACAGTACATAATGAAATGAGACAATGTTCCTCCAGGACCAAGGTGTTACATATAGGACAACACAGAAGTACAAAAGGGCACGTGTGCAACAGAAGACAACATAACACAACATAAAGTGCATGTGTGCAAACATAGCAAAGACAAAGTGCAAGTGTGCAAAATGTGCAAACACTGCAGACACCACAAGACATCACAAGACAAAACAGTACAGAGCTAATCCAAGTCAAATGTACAAAAAAAATTGCAGAGGTAGTTGAATGTATACATTTGTGTGTGTGTGTGTGTCAGTCCAGTCCCTCAGTGTTCAGGAGTCTGGTGGCTTGGGAGAAGAAGCTGTTACACAGTCTGGCAGTGAAGGCCCGAACGCTTCAGTACCTCGTGCCAGATGGTAGGAGGGTAAAGAGTGTGTGTGGGGTCATCCACAATTCTGGCGGCCTTGAGGATGCAGCTTGTAGTGTGAATGTCTGTGATGGAGGGAAGAGAGACTCTCATGATCTCAGCTGATGCTCTCGACTGTACCTCTGTAGAAGGTGGTGAGGATGGGAACAGTAGTGGGCTTAGCACACAGCCCTGGGGGGCCCCAGTGCTCAGTTTAGTGGTGCTGGAAATACTGCTCCCAATCCGGACTGACTGAGGTCTCAGTCAGGAAGTCCAGGATCCAGTTTCAGAGAGAGGTGTTAAGGCCCAGCAGGCTCAGCTTCCCAATCAGGTGCTGAGGAATCATTGTGTTGAATGCTGAACTGAAGTCTATGAACATCATTCATACATAAGTGTCCTTGTTGTCCAGGTGGGTGAGGGCCAGATGCAGGGTGGTGGCAATGGCATCGTCTGTGGCCCGGTTGGGGTGATAGGCGAACTGCAGGGGGTCTAGTGAGGGAGGCAGCAGGGTTTTGATGTGCCTCATGACGAGTGTCTCAAAGCACGTTAGTCACTGAGGACTTCTTTGGCACGGGAATGATGGTACTGGCTTTGAAGCACTCTGGAACGACTGCAGTGCTCAGTGGGTTAAGATAAACCTTTATTAGTCCCACAAGTGGGAAATTTGCATTGCCACGGCAGAAAGTGGACAGAAACAAAGAGCAGCAAAAATGAAAAACAATAGAGTAGAATAAAGAATAAAGTATAACAAAAATACAGTTGTACACTCCAGGTACACAATGGAGTGACAAACATTGACACAAAAGCAGTAGTAAATTGAACATTTGCGTCAGAAAAATTGCACCCAAGTAACAAAATTGCACCTACAGTACTGAAGAGCAGAGATGGCTCCTGCTTGCCAGGTTCTTATCTGCTTCAAAACCAGTTTGGTGTGTCTGACTAGGAGGTGGGGCTCCACTCGGTATGCACTGGGAATGTTTGTTTAAACAAGATCTAGCGTGTTTGTCCCTCTTGTTGCAAAGTCCATATGCTGATGAAATTTCGGGAGCACTTACTTGAGAATTACATGGTTGAAATCTCTGGTGACAATAAACAGTCCATCGGGGTGTGCATTCTGCAGATCACTAATAGCCTTGTACAGCTAACAGAGCGCCTCTTTAGTCTGAGCTCTGGGGGGAATGTACACTCTGACAATGAGCACAGTGGTGAATTCCTGTGGTAAATAAAATGGTCTGTATCTGACAGTCACAAACTCCACAAGCAATGAGCAGTAACTAGAAACTAGCACAGAGTTCTTGCACCGTTCCATGTTGATGTAAATACACAAGCCAGGGTCTTGTACACAAGGGTACAGGGTACACAAGTGAGTCTTACTGAACAGAGCTGCTTTTCTCTGGTCACCCTCACTCATGCCTGTGCTTTGTTTTCTAATCTAGTTGTTACCATTTATACCGACTACAGGTATGCTTTTGGTGTAGCTCATGATTTTGGAAAGATCTTGTGGCTTCCACTATGCTGACTGTAAACCCATTACCAACTCTGCTCCTGCCTTATTTGCTCCAGGCCTGCATTTTACCCAAACAGTTAGCTATAGTGAAACTGAAGGTTCAAGAAACTAAAGGAAACACCCTAGCTGTAACTGTAAGTATGGTGTGGATGGTCACATAGGGTGTCCATTTATACTTGCACATAAGATGTGAATCCCCCCTAGGAGGTGCTGTTGCATGAAACACAACAGAATTTACTGCTTTAATGCACAGAAGAAGAGCGATGAGATTTCTTTGTTTTGCTATATAATAAGCAGAAAATACCACGGACAAAATGTTGTTTTGAAACAAATTTACTGGGGAAAAAGAAACCTCATGTGATTATTTTTAAACCAAGTGAATTCTCACTGGAAAAATTTCTGAAGTGTTTTAACTCGTCTATATTTAATACAAGCGGCCTGAAGAACTTCCAGTGTTGCTGCACAATTTTTTAAAATCAAACATAAAGACTTTTTAAGACCTTTTTAAGATGACAGAAAGGAAAAAAATACTATTTTTGCTACTAAAACACAAAGGAAATTGGAGCAGTGCCTCTTTTGTATTCATACATAAGCCTAATTATGTGCATGTGTATGTATGTGTGTGTTTGAGAGAAAGAGACATTAATGTGCATATGGGATGTGAAAAAAATTTCTCTCTTTCAAAAATTATTCTCTTTCATAGCTTGCATTAAACAGGTGAAATGAAAAGAGTGGTGAGTGTGGCCAGAGCTAGTGCAGTTGTTGTGGAACAATTGACAAGGCATGCAGGATCACAGGCTGTAGGTGATGAAGCAAGCGGACCAATCACAGTTGCTGTGTTCTGTGTTGCCGTGATGTGTAGTTACATTGTTGGAGAGGTACAAGTCAGACTATGGTATAAGGTATGGCGTAGCCGCATTCCCTATGGAGTAGATTCTACGCAGAAGTATAAATAGGCCTTAAGTGGCCTAGCCCATACATGTTCCAGTGTGACAATTCCCCTATGCACAAAGCAAAGGTCTATTAAAACAAAGTTTGTAAAACTTGGTGTTGAAGAACTTGAGTGGCCTATCCTCAACTGTACTAAACACTTTTGGGATGAACTGAAACACCAGCTGAGCCCCAGGCCTTCTCACCCATTCACTGCCTGACCAAACTAATGCTCTTGTGGCTGAATGGGCAAATCACCAAAGCCACATTCCAAAATCTAGTGGAAAGTCTTCCCAGAAGCATGGAGGTTATTATATAGCACGTTCCAAAAGCACACGAGTGTTATGTTCAGGTGGTCACAAACCTTTAGCCATATAGTGTATGTCGTCCAACTAGAATAAGATATGTTTGGTAGGGAAGCAAATACAAAACAGACTAACCTTGTGGAATGGGCTTGACCACTAGCTGAGTGAAGTACTGCTGCTCTATTTCCTGAAAGGGAGAAGAGGGGGGTCTGCCCCTGCGTTTCACTGTATCTGCCTCAAAGCTCACGTACCCAGCACCACGACCCTTCCTGCACCTTCTGAGTGGAGTCTGAGTGGAACACACATAAAGAATGGAAATCATAAGCTGTAACTGCTGAATTATATATACAAAATTATACAGTTTACATATAGCAATACTATAGTAATATAATAGTATAGCAGTACTGGACTTTCAACGATTTCTTAGAACTATATTTCTGGGAAAGACTGTGCAACATATATCTTTAATAAAAAAAAAAAAAAAAACAAGAAGTTGGTGTATTTTTTTGTATGTATTTTGGGTTTTCTGAAATCAACACAAGCCCAAAGTTATACATACAGAGTCAAAAATATACATACTGCACACCTAATATTTGGTTAAATGAAGCAGGTTTCACCTTGACCAGACACTTTTAGTAGCCATAAACAAGCTTCTGGGAGAATTCTGGTTGGATATTTGACCACTCTTCTTGGCAGACTTGGTAGAGTTCAATTGAATTTGTTTTCTAGAACGGCCCCCAAATTTAAGCACAGTCCACATATTTTCATTAGAGATGAGGTCAGAACTTGTTTTAAGTTAGCCTGCTTTATCCATTCAACAAGCTTTCATGGATGTTCATGGGATCACTGCCCGGTTGGAACACCTATTTGCATCCAATTTTCAGCCATCTAGCTGATTTCTGACAGAATTCTGAGGTTCTTCATTATTCCATCCACTTTGTGCAATGCCCAGTTCCACTGGCAGCAAACCAGCCCAAGAGCATGATGCTACCACCACCACACTTAACACTTGGTTACAGTGTTTTTCTGTTCCTCTGGTCATTGTAGCCATACAACTCAAGCTTTGTCTCACCTAACCATAAAACATTTCTCCAGAAGGCTTTTCTTTGTCAGTCTTTGTGTCTTTTAGTCAAACTTGAAGGTGTTGATTTTGGAGCAGGGGATTCTTGAAAGGCAGCCTCTTAGTCCATTGCAATATAAAACTTACTTGACTATAGAAAGTATTCCAGCAGCTTCCAGTTCATGGTAGGCATGTGCCTTGATGGTCCCAGGGTTGTTCCTAACTATCTAAACCAATTTCTTCTTAGTTGAAGGTGACAGTTTCGGTCTTATTCCAGACCATGGAAAAGCTGCTACACCTCCCATTAACCTAAATCATTTTTATGTTATGGACAGTGAAGCTACCAGCTGTAGTCAATCATGATCAATAACAGGACGTTAAGAGGTCTTGGCAAGTTAAAAAAAACATTTTGGAACTTTCTGCACCATAATCTAACTGGGTTTATGTATATTTCAACCCTTTTGACACTTTGTTGCTTTAAGAAAACCTAAAACAATTTAAATTTCACTTGCACCAAATACTTTTTTTTATTAAAGATGCATGTACAAT
Organism: Notoglanidium maculatum; assembly: GCA_030068355.1. Classification (NCBI taxonomy): domain Eukaryota; kingdom Metazoa; phylum Chordata; class Actinopteri; order Siluriformes; family Auchenoglanididae; genus Notoglanidium; species Notoglanidium maculatum. Next base: position 14,300,370 of record JAQQZX010000015.1, on the reverse strand, counting down.
TATTTTTTCCAGAAAAAGAACAGTTAAAAGAAATCTTCGAAAGCCTAATACTGCCATGACATTCATGTTCATGATGACTATATGCAAACTTCTGCCCACAACTGTAAATATTCTACATGAAAAAGTCCCCCACAAAATCCCATAAACAATAAATTCCTAATCAGTTCTAACTGTTTAACAATGGAGAAAATGTATCTGGTAATGTATACACAGCATGACCTAGAAAAGTTATTATCTATCCAGTTCATGCATGTCATATAAATATGAATTTATAATAAACAGTCAGACCTGACTAGCACTGACCTTTGGTAGTGTGACTGATCTAAGGTGAGGACAAGTACCAAGTGGAAGGGGAGTCTCTTTAAGAGAAGACATGAATGTAGATGAACATGGATATAATGATTCCTCTTTGCATGACTCTTTAGGCAACATTTGTCTCCTATCTATTTGCTCCTTCATAACGTCTTCTGCTTGGCTGCCACCCTTGAAATTCTCAGCTTCTGAGCCATAGATTAGAGAGCATGGAGATGGATGTAACCAGGAACGCAAGGCAGCCTGAGTGGGATCTAGAATTTCAAAATTATGCCTTTCTCCTTCCACTGAATCCCAGCCACCTGATTTGCTGTGGCGGCGGCGGCGACGATTCTTGACTGTGCGTAAATGGAGCTCAACTTCTGGTCTGATTTTGCGGGGTCGGCCCCACCCTCGAGGGCTGCTCATGAGAGAAGCCTCACCTAGAAGAGGGTCTGCATCTGGAGGAGATGAAATGGAGGGGGGAGGGGTGATATTGGAAGGGTGAGGGCAAAAACGTGGGTGTGCTTTGGTAGTATTGCCCATTGGAAACAGATGTGGCTCCACTATTTTATCCACCTTTACAGAAGATATAACCTCTTTCTCAACAGAAGGCATAGGTTCATCCTTGAACAGAATGTCTCCTGAAGCTGCCAAAAGACAAAAAGTGGGGAGTACGTGTTAATTTTAACAACTAACTTGAATTTAGCTTTAGTCTTATTTCAGAAATGTGCAATAGTTTGTCATATTTTAGTTGATGAAACTACCACAAAATAATGCAATACAATAGATCATTTCAAGTCAATTAAATCTAAATAATTCTGAGTATTTAAAAATTTCCTAAAATTTGCCAAATTAGTTTCTATTTTACCTTCCAGTGAGCAAAGCAATTATTTTTATTTTTATTTCATTTATAGCACATTTTATGTTTAAGTTGATAAGTTATCAGAGATTTTAAATAGTTAATTTGTGTGGAATTTTGTGAATTCCAAGACAATTTTATCACCAAGATATGAAATGCCCATGTCTCACCTAAGATCTCTTCTGGCCCTTCTACCAGCACACCACCAATATTTGGCAGCAGCCAGTACCTCCGCTGGTATCGATCCTGTCCCAATGACATTGCCCGCATGCAATGTGATGACTGAAGCAGCTTCTTATGAAAAAACTCTCGGCGCTGAAAAACAAGATTCTTCTGTAGCATCATGATGATTTATCGGAACCATACCAGACACTGAGATGTTATCCCACACTTAAAATCAGCTTCAATTTCAGCTCAATCAATCAACACCGACATAATACATTCACCTAGTTGTAATTTAAGAACATTTTATTTTTTTACAATGAAAAAGGTAGATGTGTTTTGGTAGCATGTTTGACACTTTTGCTGCTTTTGTACATGCAGAATTAACAAGGAAAAAGTACAAATAAGACAGGTTTCTTTAAACACTTGTTTCATTAATTAATGCAGCACCTTGCTTATTTCTGCTACATAACTGTGCTAACAGCCTTCTGCCAAGAAGACTACTGCAAGGTTTGTTTGGCATAGTGGACCATTCTTAGCACAGCAGTGACGCTGACGTATCGATGGAGTCTTAGTAAATGTTACACTACACAAGTGTTTTTGGTACAACAGCAATGGTGGGGATGTATTTATGTGCTTAGCAAGAAAACAGTTATTGCAGGAATGTGTTGAACACCAACATGTGGCCAAATTAAACAATGCACCTTTAAATAAGCCACATTAAAAAAATACAGTTTTTTATGAGCAATATGGACAATAATCAGCTACCATACTTAAGCACCTTCTGTGAAAGAACTGAATCAGTGTATTCCAACACAATCTATGGGCCCTCAAGGACTTGACAGAATACAATGTCACATGAGAATCTACAAGTATTTAATAATAACCTATAATCATAAAACATACCATGGACAATAGTCTTAACAATAAGATATTTTTAATCAGCAACTACCAAAAAAGAAAGAAAAATATATATCAATGTCCAGTTAGTTCCTTGCAACAATGAGTAACAACAAAGTTATAAATGAACTGATGCCTGACAATACCCATAAAATTTCAAAAAGTATATCATGATGTCAATAAGTGGCAATACCAATATAATATTGTCTTATCATCTGGCCCTATTGTGACTTTGGAAGCCCTACCTTGGTTAGCTTATCAATCTGTCGCTCCAGCTCAGGAACACTTGCATTGTTTGAACTTTCAGCCTGTAAGGAAATATAAATTACACTTATACACCAGAACATGATAAACATGAATGTATTTGCTCTCCAATGTTTGCAAGTGAATGAACTGTAAGCACTCCCCCAGAACTGAATAGCTTGGAGCACCATTTGAGAAAGTAAAAAAAAATGTTTTTATTATTTTTTTGCTTATTTCAAGGATCTCTATTTTATCTGGGCATGCATCAGTATATATATTTTTTGTACATCTTGTTGGCACTCTATGATACTCGTACTAAGATTAACAGTGAAATAAGTGACCTGAAATGAGTAATCCACACTAGAAACATCCATTATAAATCTGCTTTGACAACTTGAATTATCATTGCATTGAATGCATCATAACATTAAATTATCAGTTATATAAGTAGATGACTGTCCAGTGATTGTTTTTGTTTTGAGAGATTTATTTGCAGCAGCAAGCAGAATCCCTCACTGGCAATAACCCCACCCCCAAGCCATACTGACTGAACAGTACTTACACTGTGTTTAATCTGATATGAGGCAGTGTGACAATGAATAATTAGTTTATTTGTATTTGCTTCCCTATGTCAGTGTAGAATGATTAAGATAGTGTACAAACATTTGCTATGCAACTACAGGTTATACAAACATTATAAAACATTTATGTGAAATATTTCAATACAGTGCAAAGAGTATAAAAAGTGTGGTTTTTGTTATTTCTGTGGGTTTGTTTAGAGTTTTTATGCTTCACTCGTGAATGAGTGTAAAAAAAACCCTTAAAAGCATAAAACAAGGGCAATGCTTCCAATATGCCTCTGATGATGCTACTGTGGACTGAAATGCTTTTTAATATGCAACTGAAACAGGTCATGATGCAACTCCTCCACGTGTGAACTGTCTGTAATTAGGGACAATACAGAACATTCTACTGAGCTTTGTTTATGTTTCCCAAGTTTTATTAGTGATCATGAAAAACACGTGTGCATGTTCAAATGTTTATGCTAACAGGCTTGTTATTTATAATGTTATAGAGTCGATTTTAAACAAAGTGCATTAGCTAGCTTCATTAGTTACTTTGGACTGAGACAGTTTCCAGTGGAGAAGAGCAGATTTAGTTTCACTTTGGAAAAATGCTTGCATGCAGCTGTAATTAAAATATGTTTTATTTTCATTGCATGGATGACAACACTGGCTGATGCTAAACAACAATATACAAATAGCTAGCTAACAGCTGTTACTTTCACTCAACTAGGACTGTCTGTAGACATTTTCTCATCTTGTTTAAGATGTTTAATCAGGTTACTTGTGTTATAGGAAGATGCTATGTCTGCTTTGCTTTGATTGCCTTCATTAATCATGAAATACCTCCAGATCCTGTAATTTCATGTCATCTTTTCTTTAGTGTGACAACCTATACTTACATCATACAGTATAATGTGGTAATGGAATTAATAAAAGATTTATCCTCTCATATACAATGTTAAAATCTCACTGTCTCTTTTAATAGTGAATAGTTCTGGTAGGAATAGAACTATAGATATTAAAATAGACCTTGCTGTGATTATAGATTCCAGGATCTACATTTGAATCTTATGAAGTACCTCACAAATTTTGAGCTCGTCTTTACGCTGGCGAAAGCTGCCTTTCTCCAGCAAGCTGCTATCCGCAAGGCTCTCATCTTCAGCCACATAAATGCGAGTACTGCGCCTCCGCTCCTCAAAACACAGCTCCTCCTCAGAGCGGCCAGTTTTACGTGCTAGAGCAGCCTTCATTCTGTCACATGAGTGTGAATTAGATTAATACTGAGAAGCATCAATTTAAAATGCTGTACTGATAAATGCCTTACTTGCGCAGTTTGCTCTCAATAATCCACTTGTTCTTCTTGTAGGTAGTCATGTTCTCCAGTATCTTGTCAATTTCACTGTACAATCAAAATTCTGCTTTTAAGTATAGTGTATAATGTATATACATATATAAATATAAAACACCTGTATATCTGCATACTTACGCAGTTATCAGATCAGCCAATAATGTAGCAGCAGAACAATGCATAAAATCATGCAGATACAGATCAATAAGCTTAGCAGTTAATGTTCATATAAAATATCAGAATGGGGAAAAGTATGATCTCTTTGACTTTAACCTTGGCATGGTTGCTGGTGCCACTGTTAACTGCAACAAGTCAGACTGAACAAACTTTTTCCACATTCTTATGTTTGATGTGAACATTAAATGAAGTGTTTGTCCTGTGCAAGATTTCATGAATTGTGCTGCTGCCACATGATTGGCTCCCTGGATAACTGTATAAATGATAGTATACAGGGGTGTGTGTGTGTGTATGTATATATATATCAGGGTCAGTTTTATTTTTGCTATACACTCACTCTTTGGTTTGAGATCCAAAATGAACATGAGACAATAGTATTTCAGCTTTCATTTACTGATATTTACATCTGTAACATCTGTAATCAGATGTGTTAAACCACATAAAACATGGCACCTTTTGTTTGAACCCACACATTTTTCAAGTGATCACAAATTTTGGAACATATGACTGACAGGTCTTTGCCTGCTGTCCAGGTGTGCCCTATAAGATTGATATTTAAACATTTAATAGCATGGAATGTCTACTCTTGGTTTGAGCCCTGGGATTCACCATGTGAAGAGTGAATTTTTTGTTAAAAGTGTCACCCTCTCCTCTCTCACTTATTTCCTTTTCTGTACAAGTAATCATGTTTTTTGTGGGAAAGGTACAGAATGTTTTGGCATCTTGTGCCATGATTCTGAAGGCAGAAAAAGCAAGAACTGTCTTGCGTTGACTTAAGGTTGACTTAATATTTAATTGTTTTTCTTTTAGATCTGCCCTTCCTTATTCATATAAACACACTCACACACCCTCAGTACTGTCTTGCATAATATTGGGTATTGGCTTGCCTAATCTTGGATTGTAAGACTGTGGTGACGTTAAGGTAAGGTGATAAAGAACAGCTATTGCCTTTTCTAATCCTAGAAACCAAATTAAATATAGTTAGCTAGCAGTGGTGTTTGTGTGTTTTTTCCTGCCTCCCTTATTTGCTTTTGTTTTTATTTTGGCTGCTTGCTTTTATGTTCTATAAAATAAGGGTGGATAAGGGTCATCCTATCCCAAACCCAATTCAATGGAGAATCCTAAAGCATGGTTGTATCGAAGTGGTCTATGTGTCAATTGTGATCCCTTCAGGGATTGTTTGTATGGTTGGGCCCATAAATAAAGGATTCAATGCTTTTCCACATGAGGGTTTGTTTGATGCGGAAATGTTACATTCAGCTGCTCTAATGATTTATGACAGATATGAGGATCCTGACTAACCTTAGATGAAAAATTCTTTGGAGGAATGGTAAAGAATTAAATCCATTTGGGATAAAGTGTCCCCAAATTGCTAAGTTTCTCTTCTCTGGTGTCAGCTCCGCCTCTCTTTCCTAAATTACTGCCATCAGTTTCTGATTAGAGCACAGATCCTAAAGTTAATGCAATCTTTCCTTTTGTAGCTATGGGTGAAAAAAAATGGTTCAAGTTCACCCGCCAAAACTTGCAAATATTACAAAAACATGTAACAGTTTACCTGATCCTAAGAATATGCATGTTTTTGTAGACGTTTTGAGGAGACTCATGAACTAGGCGCAACTCACTGGCCCTGATTTTTGGATGATTTTGTTGAAATGTTTAAAGAATCAGTTCTCTAAAGAAGAATTAATGCACGAAGTACAAGCTATTGCTCTTGAGAGCAGAAGTGGTGGTAGTAGTAATGCTTTCAGAGCACCATTTTGGGCCATCCCTGATAAATTTTATAATCAATTACAAAAATTCTAATTAAAATATAATGTGAGCCAGAATCTTACAAACAGAATCTTGGTGAATCATGTTCGGTATTTGTGCACCATTCTACTACAGCATGGAGAGATCTTGCTTAATTAGGAAACGATGTGCATTCTGGAACAATGTTTCTACATGTCTCACTAACATGTATCCTATTCAAATCACAGGCATTGTAACTCACTACTTCCTGGGATATTGGCGTGCCAACCCTGGAAATTTTTCATTAGTAATTTTGTGCTATTTTATTTTTTTGCAGTGTTTTCACTTATTTCCTTTTTGTCACGTTTTATTTTTACACAACTTATTGTCACATTTTATTATTATTTTTCCTTTTCGGAGAACATGCTTTCTCTTTTTTTTCTCCCTGTCTAAATGCAGTAAGCAAAGGCCACCCACGTCAGACCTGCCAAAAATATTAACAAAAAATCTTAAACTAAGGTACTTTAAACATTTATCATGGCAAGCATTCAGCTTGTTCAGTGTGTGGAGTGCAGGATGTTTAGTCATTCTTTCTCTGTCAGTAGTAATAGTTTTACTTGTGATAAGTGCATATTAGTTAGATCACTGACAGAGAAGATTGTAGCACTAGAGGTGCGGATCCAGTTTCTGTGGTTAGTGAGAGTGAGTTAAGTGGCTTTTATTGTCATTTCAGCCATACACAGATGATACAGTACATAGTGAAATGAGAATGTTCCTCCAAGGACCACAATGCTACATATAAGACAATGCAGAATTATAAAAGTGCAACAGAAGACAAAGTTAAATGTGTGCAAACATTGCAAGACAACATAAACTACATGAAGTGCCCGTGTGCAAGATGTGCAAACACAGTGCGGACATAACAAAACAAGAGAGTGAAGTGCTAATCCAAGTTGTATGTGCAAAAATTGCAGAGGTGGTTGAATGATTTCAGTGTGTGTGTCAGTCCAGTCCCTGAGTGTTCAAGAGTCTGATGGCTTATGTAAACACAGTCTGGCAGTAAGGGTCCAAATGCTCTGGTACCTTTTGCCAAATGGCAGGAGGGTAAAGAGTTTGTCTGAGGGGTGTGTGGGATCTTCCAATACTGGTGGCTTTGCGGATGCAGCGTGTGTGGTGAATGTCTGTGATGGAGAGAAGAGAGACTTCGATGGTCATCTCAGCTGTTCTCACTATCCGCTGTATCTTGCGATCCGATATGGTGCAGTTTCCATACCAGACAGTGATGCAGCTGCTCAGAATGCTCTCGATTGTCCCTCTGTAGAAGGTGGTCAGGATGGGTGGTGGGAGATGGGCTTACCTCAGACTTCGCAGGAAGTAGAGATGCTGCTTGGATTTCTTGGCTATGGAGCTGGTGTTGAGGGACCAGGAGAGGTTCTTCACAAGGTGAACATCAAGGAATTTGGTGCTCTTGACGATCTCCACAGAGGATCTGTCGATGTTCATTGGGGAGTGGTCACTCCATGCTCTTCTGAAGTCAACAATTGTCTCTTTTGTTTTGTCCATGTTCAGAGACAGGTCGTTGACTTTGCACCAGTCCGTTAGCTAATGCATCTCCTTTCTGAATGCTGACTCATCATTCTTGCTGATGAGACCCACCACGGTTGTGTCATCGGTGAACTTTATGATGTGGTTCGAGCTGTGCATTGCTGCACAGTTGAGAGTCAGCAGAATGAACAGTAGTGGACTGAGCACACAGCCCCAGGGGGCCCCAGTGCTCAGTGTGGTGGTGCTGGAGATACTGTTCCAAATCCGGACTGAGGTCTCTCAGCCAGGAAGTCCAGTTGCAGAGAGAGGTGTTCAGGCCCAGCAGGCTCACCTTCCCAATCAGGTGCTGAGGAATGATTGTGTTGAATGCTGAACTGAAGTCTATTAACAGCATTCGTACATAGATGTCCTTAATATCCAGATGTGTGAGGGCCAGATGTAGGGTAGTGGCAATCGCATCATCTGTGGACCAGTTGGGGCGACAGGCGAATTGCAGGGGTCCAGTAAGGGAGGCAGCAGGGTCTTGACGTGCCTCATGACAAGCCTCTCGAAGCACTTCATCGTGATGGGGTGAGTGCAACGGGACGATAGTAATTGAGGCAGGACACTGAAGACTTCTTTGGCACAGGAACGAGGGTGCTGGCTTTGAAGCACTTCGGGACGACAGCAGTGCTCAGGGAGATGTTGAAGATGTCAGTGAGAACATCTGAAAGTTGGTCTGCACATTCTCTGAGCACTCTCCCAGGGATGTTGTCTGGACCAGCAGCCTTCCGTGGTTTAACTCTGCGAAGAGTTTTCCCTCACATCAGCAGTGGTCAGACGCATAACCTGGTCACTGTGAGAAGGAGTGGTCTTCCTCGCTGTTATGTCATTCTGTGCGTCAAACCGTGCAAAGAATTTGTTAAGCGCATCTGGTAGGGAGGCGTCACTGTCACAAGCAGCCATAGTTGTCCTGTAGTCAGTGATGGCCTGGATGCCCTACCACATGTGCCGTGTGTCGCAGCTGTCCTGAAAGTGGCTGTGGATTCTCTGGCCGTGTGCTTTGCTGCTCTGATGGCCCAAGACAGTTTAGCCCTCGCTGTTCTTAGGGCCGCCTTGTCACCTGCTCTGAAGGTGGCGTCAAGGGTCCTCAGCAGCTCACGCACCTCTGCAGTCACCCACGGCTTCCGGTTTGAGCATGTAATGATGGTCTTGGAGGCAGTGATGTCATCTACACACTTGATGATGTAGTTGATCACTGATGACGTGTACTCCTCCAAGTTGGTGTTGTTGCCATTGGTTGCAGCCTCCCTGAAGATATGCCAGTCAGTGTGCTCAAAACTATCCTGAAGAGCAGAGATGGCTCCTGCTGGCCAGGTTCTCTCCTGCTTCAGAACAGGTTTGGTGCGTCTGACGAGCGGTGTGTATGCTGACATTAGCATAACAGAGATGTGGTCTGAGTAGCCGAGGTGAGGGTGAGGCTCCGCATGGGGAATGTTTGTGTAAACAAGATCCAGTGCGTTTGTCCCTCTCGTTGCAAAGTCCACATGCTGATGGAATTTCGGGAGCACTGACTTGAGATTTGCATGGTTGAAATCTCCGGCGACAATAAACAGTCCATCGAGGTGTGCACTCTCCACCTCGCTAATAGCCCTGTACAGCTCCCAGAACGCATCTTTAGCTTTAGCGTTGGGGGGAATGTATACTCTGCCAATGAGCATGGCGGTGAATTCCCGGGGTAAATAAAAAGGTCTGCATCTAACAGTCACAAATTTCACAAGCGATGAGCAGTAGCTAGATACTAGCACAGAGTTCTTTCACCATTCCGTGTTAATATAAACACACAAGCCACCACCGCGAGTCTTACCACACAGAGCTTCTTTCCTTTCAGCACAAAACACAGTTAGCCAGGCTAGCTGAATGGCGGAGTCCAGAACTCTATCTCTGAGCAATATCTCCGTGAAAACAAAGACGCAAGCTCGCGCTGGGTAGTCCGCTGAAGTCGTATGTAGTTGAGTTTACTGTCCAGGGAGAGCAGAATGGATGGAAGAGCCTGCAGGCTGCTTAGCCTAGCACAGACCCCCACCAGTTTTCCATGCTTCCGCTTCCTCACACACCGCTTACAGCGGACCCTCCCACGGCCCCTGAGGTCTGGAGGCCTCGAGGTTTCTGGCTCTGGATGCCTTAGGCGGAGTTAGTAATACCCTAGCTCCGGCATTAGAGCCCTCACTGCGGGGCGAATGGGTGAAAACTCGATTTCAATCACAGAGCCAAAGCTAACATTAAGGCTCGGCCACAGGAGCACCACTCCTTTCCGGTTCATGTGTCTAACAGGTTTGCTCTCCTCATGGCGATGTAGATTACGGCAGGCTATTGCCGCGGAAACACCCCCTAGCCTAGCGCCCTCCTGCTATCTGCATGGAGACGTCACTCAGACCTAAACAAAAATGTAGAAATACTCAGACTAGAATTTGTTCTAATATCCTAAAAATAAAGTAAATGTGGATCATACTGAATGTACAGACAGCACCTTTGATCTAAAGCTAGGACTGTTAAATGTTATATCTCTTAAATATAAAGAGCTTACTGTTAATGAAATTACTACTGATCAGAAGTTTAATGTACTGTGTTTAACAGAAACATGGATCAAACCAAATGAGTATGAAGCATTAAATGAAGCTAGTAATCCCGGCTACAGTTAGATACACCAGCCTCGTCCAACTGCCAGAGGAGGAGGCATTGCAGTTCATAATGACATGGAATCACACAAAAACCTGGACATAAATTCAATGTGTATGAGGTTCTCGAACATAAACAAATATAACTTATGTAAGATTTCAAAGGGGAAGAGCATCCGATACTTTACATCAGTCGGAAGCTGACCCCGCTGAGCAATGGTATGCGGTGATCAAGAGGGAAGTCATAGCCATCAAATAGGCCATTGAGGAACTTCAATATTACCTCACCGGCCGTCACTTCACACTTATCACTGACCAGACACCACTACAATGGCTGGCCCAGAACCCTACCATTGCAGGGCTTCTCTTTTCGCGTGCTGCACCGGCCCGGGGCAAAGCATGGGAACGCAGATGCTCTTTCCCTTCGCTACTCGAACTATGTAATGGACATTAGACAATGGATGCTTAATAACTTCCTTCTACTTAATTCTGATAAGACCGAAATACTACTACTAGGACCACATGCAGCTAGAAGTAAGTTTTCTGATTACATAGCAACTCAAGATGGCCTTTCTATTTCACCATGTGCAAAGGTAAAAGACATTGGTGTGATTATTGATTCCAATCTGTCATTTGTAGATATTATTACTAGGACAGCCTTCTGTCATCTCAGAAATATTGCTAGGATAAGAAATATGATGTCACTGCATGATGCAGAAAAACTAGTTCATGCACTTGTTACCTCTAGGTTAGATTACAATGCTTTATTCAGGATATTCCATTAGGTGCATAAACAAGCTCCAGTTAGTCCAAAATGCAGCAGCAAAATCCTTACTAGGGCACGATATGAGCACCCCTATCTTATGTACATTTGTGTCATTGGCTCCCTTTTAAAATTCGCACTGATTATAAAATACTACTGTTGACCTGTAAAGCACTGAATAGTCTCGCGGCTTAGTACCTGAGCAAACTTCTGGTCTTTCATGCGTACTTGGAGCAAAAGGTGCAGGCTATTTGTTGGTACCTCAAATAGTGAAGGCTACAGAAGGTGGCAGATCTTTCACTTACGAAGTCACTGTGTAATTCCACTGCCCTCACAGATTCCTTTACCTTAAAAAATGCATCCAGTTCCTGGATGGATAAAGCTGGTCCTGAGTCAGGTTTTCCCTGATGGACAGTTAACACTGGTAAATATTATAACACTACAAAAAGGATATGTGGGAATAACTTATATGATTAAATTTCAGTAAGGTGGGTTTTCAAAAGATGATGCTACCCCACATGGGCCAATCCTAACACAACCATTTTTGTACCTAAATCTTACATCCCTACCCATTGTAAAAGAGACATCCCTAGTAAATATGAAGGATATGTCCTTGTTTACCCTTGGACTACCCCAGGAGCTAATGTTGGGTGGTCTCTATTCTTAGAAGGGGGTACAACAGCTGCACTTATCAATGGCCTCGCATATCAGGTTCTAAGATTGTCAAATGATACTACTGCTGCTTTGAGTCTCGTCAATGACAAAATTGCTTGCTATTTGTGAAGCGCTTTTGCAAAACAGACTTGCATTAGACATCATATTCGCTGAGCAGGGCAGTGTTTGTAAGGTTTTAAATACTTTGTGCTGTTCTCATATTGCAGATAATCATCAGAATGTCTCCAACCTAATTGTTGACATGTGCCATGCTGTATGCAACCCTTCTCCCACTTGAATCTTTGGATCAAATGGGCATATCACATTACCTCGTACATTTTACATCCTACAGTCAGTGCTGTCTTTTAGGTCCCTGTTTTATGTCTTGTTTTAACACCCTGATAAAACACTCACTCTCATCATTAGTCCTTCCTATCTTCTCAAAGTCATTTATGGTGATACTGATGAGGTTGAAGAAGATTGTGAAGAGTGTGAGGAATTTCTGTAGTTATCAATTACATTGCACAACCATTTTTTTGAAAAGTGTTGCTTCCTAAAAAGTTTTTGCTAATTGTGACAGGCACCTATGCACAAATATAGTTTTGGTTTTACTGCATCATGTAGGAACTCTGAGAAATAGACATTTATATGTTTATTGACAATAATGTATTTAGTCAAATTTATGTTTTGCATAAGCTATTAAATTCAACAGAATTAAAAGTGTTTTTCTCCGGATTTTCTTTTGCATTCAATGTCTGGTGCATTGACCACAACCCAAGGCCGAGGACAATCCTTCAATGTCACAACAGAAACAGAGACTGTCGAATTGTGCAAAACATTTGGTTATACCATGATTTCGGACTCGAAACACAGAAATCTTCGTACCTGGTGACAGCAAACACCATTCTTCAGTCTCGAACCCAGCATTTGTTTTAGACAGACCCAAATTTCTGACCAAATCGTTCAGTTCAGACTGTGTTATCAGATGTGGATTGCCTGATGAGCATGGTTCAAAATCCAGGTTAAAGTCACTGTCAGTACCCTGAATTGCAGTTTCTTCATCTAGTTCATCTAAGGTCCAATCCTCTGGTGGTTTCGGAATTGGAAGACTGTCGTCATGTGGCACGGGTCT